>JAUYWI010086642.1:0-12644 GCA_034780595.1 Parotoplana pacifica
CAAAGCAGAGAAAAGTGGCGGATCATGGCAGCCAACCTCTACAGGAGACGGCACTGATGATGATGATGATGATGATATAAAGATTGTCAACTGTGAGAACGGTAAATGAGTTTATAAAATGCAAAAGCTGTTATGGCAACATAATATCCCTGGTGCAAATTTCCTCTGTATTCTCGATGCTCTTTGGATTGGACCTTGGATCAGTAAATTGTCTCTCAATTCATTAAAGAGAAAATTGTAGGTTCAATTTCCGAATCCTTTTGAATGTAGTAATATTAAAAACTTGCTAGCTTGGAAATAGATTATTACAAAACACATTCTCTTGTAGCTTCCAGCATTGTGGACGTTATACTGCCGACAAAGAATTTGAAATTAATTCTTTTTTTCCCCAAATAATTCTACTCTCCTTCACAGCATTTGTCAAGCAAATTTCATCATCAAGTTCTCCAAAATATAAATGAAATGGTTCAGCACAAATAAAACTTTTCAAAACATTTGTACGAAAAGAAATAATATATGCAAAAAATGTGGTTGTAGCCCCTACCCTTTGTAAAAAAGAGTAGTCCTCCCAGTGTGGGGTATGAATTTGATTACATCTGATAGATTTGACCATAGGTCAGAGATATTCAAGTGTGTGGATAATGTGGACAATTAAATAGGTATAATGTGTTGTGGGGTGACTGCTTGCATGATGGATATGTGTTAGCTATATTAGAATTAATTTTGTTTTGGAATTGGTTGAGTAAATGACATGAGTCGCTGCGTAGCTGTGTGTGTATTAAGATGTTGTAAAATGATGTTTATTTGGATGGTTTAATTCGTGTAATTGGGCAAGTATTTGTGTATTTAAGAGTGTCATGTAAGGGAAGAACATTTGTCTCGTCATGAAGGAGATCTGTTTTTGTGGGTAGAGTGCATCCTGTGGCTATTCTAAGTGCAGCATTTTGTACTGTTTGTAGTTTGTTTACATGTGTTTTGGATAATGTTGGGGTCCGGATGGATGAGGCGTAATTGATGAGTGGTCTTATGAATTGTTTGTATGTGTAAATGATTGTTTCTTTGGATTGTCCCTATGTTGTTCTTGCTAGTTAATGCAGTAATTATACCTAATGTATGTAATAATTGGACCTAAATAGTAACACAACACATTAGTTAAGTAGGTTAGTTAGGGAAATAGCAATTTAGTTACAAGAACGATAAAACCACCAAACTCTGTTAAATAATATGTGACCATAGGCTTCCAAAATTATACATGTTCCATCATTTTTTTCCTTTTGTATCCAGTTGCTTTGACCATATATATGGATAAAAATATACGGAAAAAATTACAATTTTGTTAAATTCAATAATAATATATCTAATTAATTTGGAAAAAGATTAATAATTCACCTGTTTCAGGTCAACTGGTCGTAAATACATAAAGGTAAAAATCATTTTTGTAGAAAAAAACTAAGTTATTTATGTTTCAATTTATCTGTAACTGCTTGAAACTAAATAAATTTTAATTTATTAAAAACGATTTTGTGTCCTCAATAATTTAATGGAATATTATGGACTATTTATTCTATTTAAATGAAATAAGAATAGTATTCCAATTCTTAGTCTAGTTCAAGGTAGCGTTTGCAATATTGAAAAATATGCTATTTTAATGAAAAACCATGTTTTTAATTTGCATTATAAAATTTAAGATGATATAATTTAGATAAACCGTAGAGTAAAATAGTTGGTTTTATAAATTTTAACCTATGATTTTATATAGTCATCTTTTAACCCTATAGTTTGAAACTACATTTTGTCTAAACTACCTAACAACATGGTATTATATATTTATACGATGTGTTTTATCTGTAATGTATTAATACTTATAAGTGTATTTTATTTAGTACCTATATGTATCAATAGACAGGGTACCCATTAAAAAAACATACAAAATATTTAGTTAACGATAATTCATGGTACGTTAATTGTTTGATATCACATGACAGATTTATTTTCTTTTTTTATATAGAAAATGTCTCCACAAGTGACTGATCAAATACATTTGTTGTTGTTATAAAATCCTGAATTGTTTTGTGCTGGATACCTACTCTGTGCAGTTATACGATATCGAATAGAAATCTGTATGGATGAGCGACATAACATGACTTTGTTTTATCCATAGAGATTGTCATTTCTATGATGTAGTGTAGGTACTACCAATATAGTAGGCGTATAATGTAGCAATATTTTATCTATACCAGAAACTAACAATCTGACAATGTTCTTCACACAATTAGTATTTGTATAACTTCACTTATTATTTGGCACTCCAAACTATCTATTTCACTATTTACTAAGCTTTGATAAAATTCACTGAAATAGCAATGTTTTTTGTTTTGTTTTGTACGCAGTAATCAAAATTCAAACAATTTAATTCGCAAAAATAGAAATTTGCTGATGACGGTAATAATTAATGATTGTATAATGAGAATGGAAATTTGATGACCTTCTGGAACAATCCACCACTGTAAAACTGACATAACAATTTGTTGTAAATGTTCATCCTTTTTCCTACATGGAATGGTTACATACTCTACTAATTTCTGTTGTCTTCGAGGCTTATTGCAAAAGACAAAGAAACGAGGAGTTAATTTTATCATTCATTAAAATTTTGTTCTCATTAGTAAATTGTTTTGCCATTAGGAACTTTCTATTTTTAAGAAGTTTAAAAAAACATTTTCATAGTTTCTTATAAATTTTATAGTATTTTAAAATGTTTTTGAAAGATTTACAATTACAACTAATTTAATCAAATATACCGAGATTACAAGAGATAAAGAATGATAAATTAAAATTGATAAAATAAACACAACTCGTTCCAAGTTTTTATTTTGTAACACAAGGCAGTAGCATTTTTCTATAAAATAATAAAGGAAAACCAAAGAACATAAAGGATTATAATTGGCTAAAACGTTAGTTAGGGAGATATGATAAAGATAACAGTTCTGACGAATGACATACAGAAAACATTAAGAAGGATGCGCCTTAAGTAAATAAGACCTAATGTAAGTATTGTAAATATGTAAATGGATGCTACATCAATACTATTTTATTTTTACGTCCAAGAGCGTCCGAATTAATATTTTAATTGAAAAAATGATGATAAAGATCAAATATTTAAGTCAAAGGCTTCAAAGCACAACCTTGTTGAAAATAGGCCATTTTTAGCTGAAATGGTTTTATGACTTGAAATTGATACAATTTGTTCAGGCTTTGGTGGTAAGCAACTGTGCCAAAGTATAGCAAAATTGATCAACAAGCTTAAGAGATACAATATCTCAAATTCTGGCTTTGTCTAACATATTATGTTTATTCTTTTTGTCCATCTCCTTTTTCATACCGATTAATCATAGTCTAAACACTAACCGATTATATTGAAATTTGGCATCCAGACTAATTTTGTTATCAGATTTTTTGTGCAATTGTAGGGATGCCAATATTGCATAGCAACAAGGAATCTTTATAGCTTTATACCCACCTAACTATATTTTTTTGACCAAATGACACCTTAGTTACATTAGTTCCGTTTAATCAACTTTCTATTTAGCAACTGTAGTTAGGGACACCAATATAGCATAACAACAACCAGTTTTTATAATTTTCTATTAGAAATATTCCTTTTTTTAAACCAAGTGTGAAATTAGAAAATAATTAAATTATTAGAAGATTCTATTTGTAAGTATAAAACAATATCTAACACATCAAACAAATTATAAAATAATATTTTAAAGATTAAATTTTCTGCACCTTTTATTCCGTGATTGTTTGCGTATACTATCCTATGGACTCACAAATAACATATCAAGGGACTTTCAACTCTTTTGTTGGTCGCTGGCTTTAGGCTGATATTTAAAAGCCAATTTTTCATATCTCTGTAGCTACTCAACCAAATTGCGTTGAAATTTGGAACAATAATTCGAATTTGACCTTTGATTAGTACCGGAAAAAAGTGCTATGTTAGGTCTTCGGAATTTGACCTATATCCTAAGACCGACGAACAGTGATTTTTTTTCAGTTTGGCTTATAATTCAGAATTTATTATAGACATCAATGCTACATGCTAGAATTATATCAATGACGTTTATATCTTTTAAAGAAAAATATTTTTGTAATCCCATACTCTTTACTGAGATATTTAATATTGTGGATATCATTGAAATATCTTTGTTTAAAGATTTAAACGTCAGTGATACAATTCTAAAGTATTGAATTCATAACTATTAGATATGTTGAGATATAAGCCTTCATGCGAAAAATCAATAATTGTCTGCCCTATAATATATGTAGGTCACATTTAAAAAAAACTAACATAGTATCGTAAATTAATTGAAAAGAGCTTATTTTAAAATAACAATATCATAAAGAAATCATACCTATATTACATTTAAAATGAAGAGTTTAAGTGGAGAACCCGGTATCTGCAGGAAAAAACAATATTTTCAATATACATAAATTATCCTGATACCTATAATATTATTTTGGTACTAAAATTTTCAATTATCTATTTTGCAGATAAATTGGTTTTATATTTAAACTTTTCAAAATATTTCACTTTAAACGGTTCATCAATACCAAGTTATTTGATGTTATTATTATTTCAGCTTACAAAAAATAATAGTAAACTTTTATTATCCATAGCTCTTATACTTTTTTCTATACAAATTGATAATACACCCCCGGCAAGTTCTAATAAAGTATTTTTTCATTAAAATAACATTTTCTTTATAAATACTCATTTTTCTTAGCAGCAATCATGAATTTATCATTTGCTTGATAAAATACATACCTACTATTAATTTTCCCTTCCTGAGAACGCCAACTAAATACTGATTATTAGCTAATTTTGAACCATATTTTATAAGGAGGAGGAGTTAGAACTTGCCGGAAGTATATAAATATATGAATAGGTAAATTAAGTAATTTGAATATTTTTAAATGGAAAAAAATTAACTCCAATGTCTAAAGCACTGTTTTTCATAATTTCTCGTAGGTAAGGTGAGCTAAATGAAGTAAATTACATAGTTTATTTTTGCTAAGCACGTACTTTAATCCGAACGTTGTATTTTCAACAATGACATTTAAAATTTTGATTAAAACATTTATAAAGGTACGACATAAATAAAAAAAAGTTATATGTAAAACATGTCTGTAATTTGTGATTTTGCTTAAAGACTTTTTACAATCTATTTGCTGAAAGTGATACTATTTTTAATTTTACGTAAAGTTAATAAATAATAATCTTGATGCTTCTTCTTCTTTAACTGACGGGAGCTCGGAGCTAGATGACTCTATAAATATCGGTCGACTAATCTTACGCTGTAATTTCAGGACCTTCAGCTCGACATAGAGGAGTTTGATATTAAGTTAGGCCCAAAGATTTACATTGAAGAAGGAGGTGTTCAACATCTTCATCTGTCGATTAATTCTAATCTTTACTGTCTGATAAGTAATGGGAATATCGATTTGAGGCAATTGCGTTGCATCTTTAGCCAAAGTTTCCATCTTTCCATTGAATTCAACACCTGATTGTCCTGGTACCCAAACTATTGTGACAGTGGCTAAGTCTGAGAGATCACAGAGGTTCTTCCTTAGGATGTGAACTATCAGGCTGTCTTGATTACATATATTTGAAATAACCTTTTCGGCAATTGATTTGCGTGTGTTCAATATGTTATATTGCTGTGTGGTTTTACTTTGTAGGTAATGTGGAGGATGTGTTTGGTAGCTACATTAAGAGCAACATTATCTGCAGCGAAAAGGAACCTAAGGCACCAGCTGCTTGCAGAGTTGTAGTTGTGTTGCCATCACATTGAAACAACACATTTGAATTAGAAATCAGGTATCGTGATATTTAGTAAGATTTATTTAGGCTATACTTATGATCTTAATAAAATTCAAGTTTTATTTTCGATTTGATAAATTTAGTAAATTATCTTCAAAATTAAGTAAAACAGATAATTTAACCGTTCTCTATATAATTGGTAACTGTAATTTTATTGGTAGGAATATATATCATTATCTATATTCAGTAATGTTAACTAGATTGAAGAATTACTAGTTTTATTAATGGTGTTCGCATTGTGAAATTCAAAATTGAAAGAAACAAGCAGATGAAAATATATAGCTTCAACTAATAGCAAATAGGTTTTAATTTCTCATGTTTTACTTTTGACTTTGGAAATTTTGAATTTACAAAAATAATGGCTATATCTACAGAATCAAGCATGAAAATACAGTAATATTATGAGGTTTATATGTACATGTTTAGTTAGGTACCTTGAATATAATATAGGTTATGGTAAGATTTAGCTATATCTCAGGTTCCATAGATTTAGCCCTGTGGCTATAATATGTATGGAACCTGAGATATGGCCAAACACTTAACTGTACTAGTGTACTGTGTAGTAGGCTATACCATTATAAGTTTATGTATAACTATATGATGGCATAACACTCACTCATATTATACATAATCGCTCACTATCTATGCACAGTGGAGTTAATAAAACAAATGGCTATTGATAAAAATAAGGGAACAACTTGAAATTTTCATACTGTATGGTTGGATACATGTGGCCAGAGCTATACTATACTGATGATAGATACAGAAAGAATTTATAACTAATTTGATTTTAATCGTAATTAAAAAATTTATGCAGTGGCTATTGGTCCATCTAAACAGACCTGTTTTTTAGTGGGCTATATGTCCATCTATTTATAATTTGCTTTATATATATATAGGTCATTATTAATATTAAATTATGTTATGTTCAAAACATGCTCTAATTTTAAATCTCAATTATACATAAATAAATAAAATGAAGTGACTATTGTTTCATGGTATAATATATATAAAAGCTATGCCTATTGTTCTATCAAATCCATGACACTATCCTTAGGCTTAGGGTCAGTTTTTGGCATAAGTAGATTTTTTACTGCACCATTAATTATGTGACAATAATAAATATAAATAAATTCTATTTTTCTATAGATATTAGGTATATGTTCTGTCTAGATGGACCAATAACCATTTCCTAAAATTTAAGCCAATTAGTATATTTAGTACCTATTAAAAAATAGTAGATTTAGACAATAAATTCATTCTGGTTAAACACATTTGGTTACACTTATTTTTTAATTTTAAAGTTAATTAGCTATACCTAGCTTTACTGTATTTTTGTTTAAAGTTAGTTTTTACAGTGATAGTTAAAGTGGTATTGAAATATATTACTGAATATTTCATGGTTATTTAATTTTTTTTACATTTCTAGTTTCATATACTAATTTTAAATTCCAATTTTTTACAATGTGTTTCAAACTTACAAAAATTTAATATTATGGTTAATTAATGGAATACATCTCCACAAAGAATAAAGAATAATAGTTTAAGAGGCTTTTTGATATATTTTACCTCATAAATCTCACAAATTTTAAGTATGACAGTTCAATCCAAAAAAGCTTTGGGCATCCAAAGAAAGCAGGTAATAGTATTATAACCTCTAAACTCAATTTTCTGGAAACTTGCTTCATTTCCACATTGAAGACCTGTAACTCATAAAATATGACAGATATGATGCTAACATTTTGCATGATTAACTAAGGTACTTATTCATCAGAGACTAAACTGAGAAAATTGGATGGAAAGATAAAATTATCATTTTCTGGATATCTTGTCTCATAAATTGTATAATAGATATGTAGCTGAAATTTTGTATATTGGATTACATACATCTATATTGACCACACAAATTTCAGTGTCATATCTATAGACAGTTGGAGACTCGTCTAAGAAAATTAGATTGAAAAACAAAATTCTATTTTCTGGAAATTTGATCCATTTCTATTATAAAGGTATGTATGATAAAATATGAAATATGTAGAATAAAATCTTTACTGCAGCAAACATTCAAAATAAGAAATAAAAAATGATACTGTCAAGCCTTTGACAGCACTAATATCATAGTAATGGATGTAACCAACCAAAAGATGTTTAAAAATATAAATATGGCTTCAACATAAAACAACATCCTTTCAATATCAAATCAAAACTATGTAATCATGTGCATCTTTTTCTACACCCAAGATGAAGCATGATAAGATGACCAGTCAAGCTTAGTGATTGAAAGTACCATCTAGTAAAGAGACTCTGTAAAAAATGAACCTGGGTACGTAAAACAAAATACTGGCCTGGGTTCCTTTTTTACAGATTTCTGTTTACAGTGTACCTACACACTAATTTCTCTTGAACATGGATTGTTATACACAGTAGAACAAATTTCTATGCACAACTGATAATCTCTTCTGTTGTTCTAAATGACTTTTTCAGTAAGTACAAATAATCTTTGGAATTATTTTTTATAGCAGTAAGAAATCAATGATAATTATGTATTGACTAGATAGGCAAATGATCTATGGTTATAATGTTAATTATCTAGGTGAGGTAAAAAAACAGAGACATAAAACAATCAATTGCTATGCACTTGATTTGCATTCTTAAATATTGAAAGCCATAGAGTAATCTGCCTAATTCATCAACAATATTAATTTGACCTCACCCCTGGTTTGAGAATTTGAAATGTCACCAATTTGACCTTCCATTAAATACATATCAATGTACACAACTACTTGTGTGACACCTCTACAGGCACTCCACATCCTGTAATACCAACCAAACTGCACAAAAGAATATTTGACACCATACACAATCTTTCACACCCTTCTATTAGATCGATGAGAAAATTAATTGATCATAAGTTTATCTGGCCTGGTATGAACAAGAAATAACTGTGTGGACAAAAGTTTTATCCCATGCCAACAAAGCAAATTCCAGACTTATATGCATACCACCCCTGAACAATTTTCAGCTCCAGCTCAAAGATTTGATCATAATCATATCGATCTCTTTGGACTGCTTCTGCTATCACAAAACTGTACACATTTACTTACAATTGTGGATCAATTCAATCATTGGCCAGAAGCAATTCCATTAAGCAACAAGTCAGCTGCATCATGTGCCTGGGCTCTGATCACTAATTGGATAGCCAGATTCAGTGTGTCTGCTCACATAACATCCGATTGTGGTACACAATTCACATCACAACTTTGGTCTGCCATGTCTGAATTTATTGGTTCATAACTTCATCATACTACTGCCTACCACCCTCAAAGCAATGGCTTAGTTGTAAGATACCATAGACTTCTAAAATCTGCTCTATACACTCATCTGCAGGGCCCAAATTGGATTGACAAACTCCCTTGGGTTTTACTAGGAATTTGAACTAGCCCTAAAAGAATTCAATAGTTCATTTTGGCAGAAATGGTATATGGACAAATATTAATGATACTGGGTCAATTGATAGAACCTACACAACATTCGCAAAATCTTCGAAATTTAGTTGGCAATCATATTCCACCACCAATGTCATGTCATGGTATGTATTGTACTGAAATATCAAATAATCTTACAAACAGTAATTTTGTTTTCATTCGATGAGATGGTCATACTCCTCCACTAGGCCATTTATATGAAGGACATTATAAAGCATTACAAAGAGAAAACAAAACTCTTTGCATTTAACATGATAATAAAGAAGAAATTATTTCAATTAATCACCTAAAACCAGCCTATCTTTTAGATGAAGAACCCACTATGCCTCCAAAACATGGATGCTGCCACAATCTATAAGACTCAATAATAGTTCTGGGGGAGCTGTGTTAACTTTGTGTTAACCTTGTTAACTACAGTGTTTGAACTATTATGTAACTGTAGGTATTTGTTAGAGATGTGTTAATGAGTTACGTAACATGTGGCTGAATTGTTCACTGTCAGTGATGTGGATTTATATTTGAAATTGTTGTTTCATACTTACTTAATACATATTTTGTTACTACAAAACAAATGTGTTTCCTTGTCACTTCAATATTAAGTATAATTTTAACAAGATAGTTTTTATTGGTTATTACTATGTGTTACAGTCTTACTAGGGTTGATGGGGCAAATCCAAATTTTTCTATTGCCCATAATATTGTTTTTCATCATAAAAGGCTATAATGTTACATCTAGTTGAACAAGGTTGTGTAGAGTCAAAAATTAGAAAACATCACACTTCTTGATCACTTCTGAGTGGGGTAAACCCATGTGTCAGTTCAGATATATTTTATAAATGGCATTCATTCTTAACCTATTGGGAGGTATCTACCAAATGCATCTTCTACATGATCAATAGATTTATATTTTTATTCCCCCTTTTAAGATTATTTTTCATAATAAAAGCCTCTGGTGTTATATCTAGTTGTTTGTAATTATAAAAAAAGAATGTTGTCTATCATTCTGCAATGTTGTATAGATTCAAAATTTAAAAAACATTACACTTCTGGATTCATCCCACACAGAATGAAATTTTCAATGTTGTATTAAACAATGCATTTTATATGATAATATGTAAGAGGCATGCATCAGTTCAGATATATTTTATCATAATGAAAGACAATTTGAAATATAAATTGCATAAGTATATTCTGAACCTATTGGGAGGTAAAATTATTTACTGATGACTAAATATGTTGTTTATACTTTAAAAATAAATATTCTCCCTATTATTTGGATTAATTAGAATATTAAATCAGCTTTCTATCACAATTAGTTTTTGAGTTGCTATGATCTAAAATTAATTAGTGTAAGTGTTTCAGTATTCATTCTTGACAATTCAGAATTCACTCCCAGCCATTTCCAGATTTGCCCTATATTTTGATAGTATAGGATTGGATATTTTAAATAAGGTATGCCATAAAATTCATTACTACATTGCCATAGCCTTATATAAAATATCCTATCCTACACTATCTAATTTGAACTTGAACTTATTTTATTAATTATTTAAAATCTGATTATAATATTATGTAAATGCTAATTTTTCTATGAAAATTGTATACCTACATATCTATTACCTGACTGATTCTAATGTCAATATCGATATCTATATATTTAAATTTAAATATGACTATCACTTTTTCAAATTGACAATAAAGAAACTAGTTATCAAAAAAGTATTTTTCTCTTCTTTATTTATCCCATAACTATGAACTAATTTTATTATATTTTTTTGAATTTACATATAGATATGGAGTGTGCTTCCCCTGATAATTGAAGTGTGCTTCTTCATAAAATTTTGTTATTATTATTTTTTAATTTTTATAAAAGGTCAATAGTGCTAATTATAGTAGAGCAGCTGAGGTGACCCTTATTTGGCCACAGGTTTACCCACAAAGCCACAATGCAACAACAACTCTTATGGTATGTAAAAAGAAGCACACTCCATCAATTTAGAAACACATTCTTACAATATAAGTATATATGAAAAGTAAGCACACTCCAATAAAGAAGCATATATAGATACACCCTCTCTCATTAAAAATGATGCACCCATTGTTTTTTAAATACTTATTATTAAATATTTCATTACTTTGAGGCTTAAAAGGATATTTTTTCATTTGTTTTTTTATATTTAATTTAATCAATGCTCTTTTGGCAATGTTTCTAGACTAATCAAATAGGTTTTCACTGCAATAACAAGCTTATTTGTCACCTACTAGGTATGTATGCTTAATGTATGGTTACATAATGCATCCCTTTGTTACACCAACTGTGCTAGCTAGAGGCAGAGAGACAGAAAACTGTACTCTTTCCAACATATTACCATACAACTGGAATGTGAGTTTAGACACAGAAGCATGACAGTGAGGATCTAATGAAAAGTAGAATATGAGGCTCAAGGAGAAATCTAATTGGAAAGTATCCATAAAAGCAGTATTTAATAGTGGTATAATAGGTATCTGAACATTTAACACTCTTTCAGACTTTAAAGGTGCCTCTTTTGTCTCATGACCAGCTGTAGAAATTGTTACATTAAACAATAATGCACACTTTTCTGTAAGCCATCTTAGTCACCAGTTCAATGTCCCATGGAGGGATATGCAGCATCTTCTAACAGAGCTATTGAATTTGAGGCAAATCTTCCTTGTCCAGGGCAACCTAGGGCATCAACAGGATAATATATTGGTGCAAATGTCCTCTGGAAATCCTCACCAGGTGGTGCAACAGCTCGGGCAATAGTGGCTAGTGGACCATGAAGTTATGGCATGTCTCAATTGTGAAGAGAAGACTCATGGGTGTGGGTTTAGTGGGCAAAATTGCATGCAGTAGCCACTGACCATCATTGTTGCACACATCTAGCATGGGCCATTGAACAACAATATTGGACAATTGACTAATAGCACTGTCATTTTCTCAGATAAGAGCCCTATCTAACTTGTAGCTAGTTGGCAGCATAGGTACATCTGACAAAGAGAGCACATTCATCCAACTGTCCACTGAAGAAATAGTTCCATTATGATCTGGGGTGCCCTCTTGCCATAGTACAAGGTGGTCTCAATGTGCAGAGGTACATGATGATCCTCAAGGATCACCTCCTTCCCCTTGACTTGCCTGGAAATAACATCACTAACTTCATGCAGGAAAACATCTACAGTCTCCAGAACTCAACTCAATTGAAAATCTCTGGAGTCATGTACAATGGGAGGTTGATCTCATCATAGTTCAGGGTCTA
>JAUYWI010086653.1:0-12643 GCA_034780595.1 Parotoplana pacifica
TTCTAATTTTATAAAATAATAGATTATAAATAAAACTAGAGATTTATCCAAATCTCAATCTATTAAATTCTGTAATTCCGCAATCCTACATCTCAACCAGGCAACAGTAGTATAAAACGAAACTTTAACGATTTAACTAAAATTTGGAATAAAGAAACAATTAAATTGGATGTTTGAAAATAATTACGTTAATACGATGTGTGATTCGTGAGATACATCAGTTTAAAGAGAGAAAATATATAAAATTTGCGTTTTTGATGTTTTGTTGTGCAAAATATTTCTATATAGAAAATGTCGATGGCTTTCAAATGAGCTAAAAATAGATTGTCTACTAAAAGTTATCTATTTAGTTAAATACGAGTATATAATAAAACAAAAATAAATGAAATAAGATTGTCCAAAAAGGTCCTAAAGATGGTTAGCTCTCCCAAAAGAAATTCCAAAAATTATTGAAATAAATATGGTTAGCTAACATATATTATAGGTTAGTATGACTCGTAAATAGATATTATTACGTAACTAGGTATTTTAGTACATAACAAAGTCGAAAATATACATAGTTTAAGAAAACACAGATTGTTAGATCATTGTTAATAATAGGTATGCTTTGGAAAGTATTATTGAACTATGATTAATATTATATGTACCTTAAGTTTTTAGACTTTGTTAGCTCTAAAATTATAAACAAATAATTTAATTAATGTACTAAAAATACCTTGATACTTAATAATATCTATTTAGAGCAATACTAACCTATTTATTTCATGAATTTTTGGAATTTGGTTTGGGAGAGCTAACCATCTTGAGGGCCTTTTGGCCAATCTTATATCTAATACAAGTATACGAAAATTTTATTTTGCTCAGGCTGTGATTATGCCTAGCTGATGAGGCCCAACAATGCTGAAACAGCTGTCCTGGGCTATCACTTGCGAGTAATACAAATAAGTAGTATATTTTCATCAAAGTATACCTGTTTTTTTATTATTACTCTTAATATGTTATGAGCAATAATAAAAAAACAGGTATGTTTGTCGCAAATCCTTATTAATCAATGATTATGACAACTTATTGTGTCTGTTCCACATCATTTACTATTACCTACCTACTTGTCATGTTTTGTATTTTAAATTTCTATCTACTGCATAGCTTAGTTTGTTTGATTATAATGGATCTCCATAATTGTGACAGACTATTAACCCAACTAGAAGAAAAGGTGGGATCCTGTAAGTAAATTCAACGACAGTAATACAGTGGCGGTGAAGCTTGCCCGCCCAATATGTGACTAAGGAGCCAACATATTATTTGCCCCCATCCATACTTCCAGTCATAAATGTCTAAAATCTACCCTAAAACTGAAATGTTATGTAGGTATTTCAGAACTGAAGCAAAATCTTATTTTGTGAGGTGGACAAATTCCTATAAGTACGGCAACAGCTGAACGATCATCAAACAAGCCATTAAGACATTGAAAAATGGAAAAGCTGCTGGGCCGTATATGATTCCAGCAGAATCCATCAAAGGAGATCCAGAAACAACCGCCACAATTCTTCATGGTCTCTTCAGCAAGGTTTTGGAGAAGGAAAAGGTGCCGGCCCAGTGGAAAGAAGGGATCGTCATCAAGCTTCCAAATAAAGGGGAACTTAGGGACTGTAGCAACTACCGAGGGAAAGGTTGTCAACAGAGTTCTATTGGAAAGGATGAAGGAAGCAGTCGACTCCAAGCTGCGAGACCAACAGACAGTTTTCGCCAGTTACAGATCATGTGCTGACCAGATCGCCAAGCTACGCATCATCTTGGAGCAGTCTATATAAACTTTATAGACTGAAAAGGCCTTCGATAGTGTGGACATGGAGACACTGGAAACTGCTGAGGCGTTATGGAGTCATTGAAAAAATAGTCACGCACATACGCTGCATCTGGTAGGATATGAGTTTCAGGATTGCCCATACTGGCCAACTGTCAGTAAGCCTCAAGGTGAAGACCGGAGTCCGACAGTGATGCCTACTGTCGCCCTTCTTCTTCCTTCTGGTCATCGACTGGATCATGAGCACCACTACAACATGCGGGAGCAATGGGATACAATGGACACTCTACACGCACCTAGACGACCTCTACTTTGCTGATGACTTTGCGCTCTTGTCTCACAAACAGAAAGAACACTGAGTTGATGAAGATGAACACCACTGTCAGTATGCCAGTCACATCTGGTGGAGAGCCACTCAGGGAGGTAGAGTCATTTGTCTATTTGGGCAGCGTGATCGACAAGCAGCGAGGCACAGACAGAGACAGTCATCACAGCCAGAATGTGCAAAGCACGAGCAGCGTTTGTCATGCCCAAACGCATATGGGCATCCAGAGAGGTCAGCCTAAGGACAAAATTACGAATCTTCAATTCCAACATGAAGTCGGTTTTGCTCTATGGGTGCGAGACGTGGTGGACAACAAAGACCATGCAGCAAATGATTCAGATCATCTTTAACTCCTGTCTGAGACGCATTTACAACATTAAATGGCCTGAAAAAAATAAAATATGAAGATTTTTTGTGGGAGCGAGCGAGACAAGAACCAATTGACACGCAGATTCGGAGGGTAAAGTGGGGATCGATAGGTCACACCCTCAGGAGAGCAGCATCTTGCACCACTCGGAATGAGGAAGAGAGGCCGGCCCCCCAACAGCTGGAGGCGAGACAAGCAGAGCTGATATACCAAGGAATTAACTGGACAGTGGCAGCAAGAGAAGCCCAGAATTGAGTGCGATGGAGAGGTGTCGTCGATGGCCTATGCTCTCTCCCGAGCCATGGGTCTAAGTAAAGTAAGTACATGTTCACAAGGATCTACTTGATAATATTGATATCAATGATATAAATGACATTGGATCAGGTTATTCTATAATTCAATAGTTAGTATACCTCTGTGACTCCTTTTTAGATTAACATTTTATTGAACAATCAATTAAAACAAAACAAACTGTTCGCCAATTTTGCATAAATATATTCTCTGCTACTAAACTTAACTGCTTTGTATGTAGATTTATTTACCCTTTGTTTAATCATTTTGCGCAATTGAACTTACTGCTTTTTATATTTACATTTACCGAAAAAATTTATGTGGTCGAGCTAGCTGATTTTCGGAAAATTTTAATCTTAATTGAAAAATACAATATAATGAATTCTTGTAGACCAAACAGTTGTTTTTTTTACCTTATATTTACTTATATGAAGAGACTAAAAATAGGTATTGCGGTTGTCGCATGGGAAGTTATAGTTCTTGTTATTACTTTTCATAAAAATGCTAATTTTCAAAAGTGAATCCCCCCCAGTGAAGAATATGCTCAGCCGCCACTAACATTGTGGGATACAAGTTATCTGTGTCTGGTCAAACATGATTATTAATATCAGTATCATCTATAGATTCATATCAAGACATTTTTACTATTGAACTATGTATAAATATAAAACTAACGGGGGGAGGTTGTGTCAGGACTGTAGCACCATTTCTGAACATGGTACGGCCCCCTCCCTTCCCTTATAATCCTAATAAAATTTTAAAAACAAAATGAAGTATTAAAATGTATTTAATTCTAATGTAATGTAGGTTCATTTTTATAATTCACGCGTAATACTAAATTTACTTCTTGTAATTTTTTACACTTAATTTATATGTCCCCGGATATTATTATTTTACATATTTGTACAGATCTATGAAATTATACATACTAAAAATTAGACGACTGCAAATTTAATAGGAATTTTCTTCAAAATAGCAATCAATAGTTTACATAACATGTATCAAACTAGCCCAAAACTGATTTTCTGCTTTCTGTAGATACGAAATCATTTACTATTTCTCTCAAAAACTAAGCTTCAATCCAATATTTATGAACGTTTAAAATCAGGATACTGTTAAAAGTCTGCAGTTCTTAAATAGGTTTTATACGTCGCATAGAAGAAAAAGACCTTTCAGAAACGGTGTTTGTAGCTGGTTTAACTAATAATAATTTGAGAACAATGAATAATTGCGAATACAATGTCTGATGTTCTAGCTGTCGAAAAATAAAAGCGATCTCGTTGATAGACACTATTATGATCGGGGAATGAAGAAAGAAGCATTTTGATTTGGATTTCATAGGAGAGTTGTTCAAATCAGTTTTGTAGAATAGGCAGATATGATCTATTTCAACCGTACACTCACGACCTAAAGCTGCTTTGGTCAACAATTCTTGGAAATCACGATAGTTAGAATAGCGTGGTTGATTGAATCGCTGTTGAATAGAAGCAATAAGATTATCTATAACTTCAGAATATAAGGCCGAAAGTAGTCCTTTGGTGAATCAGGATGTACATACACCGCTGGAACTACCAATTTCAAATCGATGCGGAGCTTTACGCTTACTTGGTAAGGTTGGTTCTTTTACTTCTAGGAGTGACCTAATGTTGTCACTTATTTCCAGAAAATATTGAACGAATCATCATCTCGAATTCGGGATAATGTCGTAACCGTGAGTTGAGCGATATTCTAACCTTTAGCAGCCGAAAAACTTGAATTTTGCAAACTTCGACTCAAGTTATTTGTAATCTTTAACAAATGAGCAGTAAGAATAAGTCAAAAAAAGAAACCAAAACGATCCATTTGGGTATTAACACTGATTATTCGAGACTTAACTTCGGGATGAAGATCAGGTTTTAAAATATACCCATTCTACAATTAACGGAGGTGTTTATACTGTTCAATAATAATTTCAAGAGAGTCGTCACAAACTGTCCAACGAGTTTGACAGAAACTAAGAATACTGGATCCGGAATCATCGGCGCTGACCTATTTGATTATATCGGAACATTTACTTTCTCTTGTGGTGATTTCTTGATTAATTCAGAAATTTCATAACAAGGATCCAAATAGTCACAAAAAACCATTTCAGTACATCACCAATTGCCAGGCTGAAAAATAAGAAAATACAATTTACTATGTAAATTTATGAAAATACATATGGGTCATTTACAAAAAAACGGTTTTTATCTAATTAAGTTTATATCTATGTTTAATATATTTATTTTTAGAAGATTATATTAAATTAACACCCACTATTCAAAATCTAGTTTATACGAAACCAGCTGATAGTTCTATTTCTGTTCTTCAAGCAGAGAAAGCTCTACCTATTAATCAATCTCCAGACGATAACAATACTGGCATGACAGAGAGACAAGTGTGTGACATGATGAAATTGTTAAGAAGCCGTCAGTCCAACTCTACCAAACCTTCAGCGTCACAAAATAATAAAGACAAAAATGTAGTAAAAAATGTTTCCGAGTTTTTTACATCATCACTGACTATTTCTAATGACATTCAACCTGATAATACGAGTTCTGCTTATGGGCAGAATACTTCTGTCAGCGATTGTACGTGTAAAATGGTTAACTGTGGCCAGAATATGAGCAAAAT
The DNA here is from genome assembly GCA_034780595.1 of Parotoplana pacifica. Lineage (NCBI taxonomy): Eukaryota > Metazoa > Platyhelminthes > Proseriata > Otoplanidae > Parotoplana > Parotoplana pacifica. The sequence goes on from JAUYWI010086653.1 coordinate 5,440, forward strand.
GGTTGATTTTGGTCAACAGTTTGCTCCTAATAATAGAAATCAGTTTTGCCAAACAGAAAATCTTTTGGATACGGAAGCGAGTGCCGAAATAATTTAAATACTTTAACAATAAGATAAATCCATCGTTCATGTTTTATGGTTATTTATACATGTTACTAATATACAGGGCTGTAAATAAATAACCGATGCAAGATATTTTTTATTTAATTGCAAACCTCAATTTGATATTATACTCGTCTACCTTTAATTGAATGGGTACAGAGGGCGTCAACAATTCAGTGTAGAATCCAGTCATCTAAGCTTAATATGGGAGAGATAGAGAGTAAGCTGAATTCTCGCTCTAAAAATAATCAACCTACCTTACTGTCTGATTATAACCTACCCAACTTACTGGCTACTGGTTTCAGAACCATGGCGTGGAAGTGATGCAGTGGCCAGCTGTAAGTCCAGATCTTAACTCAATAGAGAACTGCTGGGCCTACCTCAAGATCAAGATTGATGAGATCGAGATTCATGGCAGAGAAGAACTATTCAATGAAGCTAGTAGAATCTACGCGCAAATGCCTAAAGACTTCATTGCCAACCTCATCCAGTCGATGCCTCGCCGCTGTCAGCAGGTCATTGATCGTAGAGGTCGCCACTCAGACTTCTGAATTCCTTCATCCTCTAGAGAATGTATGAACGTCATCATTCGCTTCAGAATCTCCCCACATCCATTTTAAGAACGCGAAACCAGTCCTTTTCAGGACTACCACATTCTGATTGGTGAAATATCTAGTGTACCAGTATGATACTTGCCATAATAATAAAATAATACAAAAAATACTTGTATCGGTTATTAATTTCCAGCCCTGTATATTGTTTAACACTAGAAGGACGGGAGCCGTCATTTTGACGGTTTTACACATTTGTTTCTTTGTCAAATGTAAACGAATTAAGTTATTATTTTTCAAACTCTGCAACTTTAACTTTTTGAACTGACTTTATGAATTACTTATAAGATTGTAATGATACTTTGTATACTACACTTTTTAATGATTGATATACCTAGAAGGACGGAACCCGTCTTTTTGAGGGTCTTCTACTATTAGCTGAAATACATACATTATATTACTGTCAAACCACCTAACAAGTAGAGATAAAATGAGCAAAAATCGACTGATTCATCATAGCGCGGAAATTTCTCCAGTATGGAATATCTGTAGTGTAAATCCATCAATCCAATCTGGCTTCAATCTGACCTACAAGACAAATATATCCGTCTTTCTAGGTAGACAAAAATTTCCGTCCTAGTGTTAAAGGTCATTGCACATACCTGATCGAGAGCCACAGAACTCCCTTCTTTTAATTTCCATACACGAAATTATTATGGTAAAGTTTTAACACAAGAGGACATCGTAAGACCGAATCATTATAAACGCTACCATAATAAAAGCGAATCATCGAATCATTGTAGGTGCGACCATCATAGAAGCAAACCATTAGAGCAAACGTACAAAATATATTTCATCATAAAAGCCAATGCTCAGAAATATAATTTCATCGTAAGCGTGAATAATTATAAGAGGAAGAATTCCCTTTTTGATTGAAAAGTTTTATACATACCTGTGTATTTATATAATTTATTACGAAACTAAATATAAAATATATTCGTTTTATGAAGATTCTCTTATGATGAATCGCGCTTACGATAAAATGACATTTTTTGCATTTGCTTTTATGTTGATTCGATCTTATAATGATTTGCACTTATATCAATCATTCGCGCTTATTATGAATTTCTGTTTTTTGTTTAGTTCGCTCTTACGATGATTCGGTCTTGTGATGCATCAACGCAATTTTGTTGTATCTCTATGACTGTTATCTCTGCTTTTATCATTTATAATTAGTTTGATCCTATGTAATGAAGGTACCTACTTAATATACTTCTGCAATAGAGTAATGATACTCTATGCTTCTGACTATGAACCTAGAGGTGTGTCTACTCCAGTTCTTTTTGATATGATCTTGTTTATGTTAGTACGTTTTCTTTAACAGAAAAAGAACCAAAGCTATTGTGTGAAGCAATTATTTTGCCAAATTTCATCAGGTTTATTTGATTGGTTGTTAGGTTACTAAGATAAACCTACTAACAACATGACAGTATTTATAGAAATATAAGAATTGGATTGTTGTCTGTATTTTTAAAATAATACGTGTCGTGTTTATTGGAAAGCAGTACATTTTATTATGACACACTATCCTGATCTTGAAAAAGAACTCGAGCCTCTGACGGAAGTTCCAAGTAGCACTAAGGGCAATGGTGTAACTAAAGGGCATAGTGAAGAAGAGGTTAAAATTAGAGAACCCAAGTTACAAAGTATCGAGAGGGCCAGGAAGATTGTTAAAGACAATCTATTTATGATTTTAACCATCATTGGTGTTGTAATTGGTTTTATTCTTGGTTTTTGTGTTCGTCTTACAAGTCCTTCTCCAACTGCTATTTTATGGATATGTAAGTCTCAAACAATAATTTTATTTGTAGGTTTTGTTTTCCACCTTGCAGATGATCTTTTTTACGTATCGTGGTTGATAAGGTGTGGCTGACGTCTCCCTAGTATTTCATAGTTTTTGTAGACGAATTGGGCTGAAATATAATACTTAGGTAGCTTGGAAAGATTCATCAACAGAATTTAAAAAAGAACGCGGCTGAGGAGCTAGGGTGTCATCAGGTCCGTAAAATATAGTTTCTCCAAATAACTAAATTTAGTGTGTCTGATCAGTAGGCACTCAATAACATGAATAGGTATTTAAATACTTGGAATTACTAGCAAAATGGCTAGTTTTGGCTAAAATTACTTAAATGGCTCTAAAATTCAAATTTGAAATTTAGAATTAAGAAGTCATTAGAAATGATGTGTTAGTAAATTGGATGCCTCACTTTTATATGGTCCACCATTATTGTGACAAATCACTAAGAATAGTTCTCCCAAATATGAAAGAATTCCAATTAATATACCTACATATTTTATATGGAAATTAAATTTTCTATTTTCATAAGATGGACCATTTTTAACACAAAAAACATATACATATATAATTTTGGAGCATACTTTAATGATTTTTTTCTTAATTCTTAATATAAAGATTATCATCTTACTGCATACAAACACACAAAAAATATTTTTTTAAATATGGAAAGCGTTCGCCAGTGCTAACGCCATTGAATTGAATATAATCATAACTAAAAGAAGTGTAAATTTATAGCTTTAACATAGAAATAACTTTTCAATAATAAATCAAAACTATAAAATCATATATGCATCTTGTTCTAAACCTAAGCTGAAAAGATGATAAGATGGTCAGTCAAGCTTGGTGATTGAAAGTAGGTACTATCTAGTCCATCCGAATACCAAAAATCAAAATCCATAAAACAATCCAAACATGAATAAAAATATAAAATGTAAAAATAATAACAAGAAATATGGTGCGGGACTCAGTGGCAAGTATAAACCATTTTTGTGTGTACACAACCGTCACTCATCCCATAATCTTCTAGTTATTATTTAAATTATAAAAGACTAACTAGGCATAAGTAAGGTAGATCAATATTAGCGTGTTTTTGAAGGGCATAAAGTTTTTTAATTGAATGATTTCAATGATTCAACGATATCTATATTCGGTATTATTATAGACAGATATAATGTAATATTACTATGCATACATATTATGTATAGCATGAACGATTCTGTGCCACCCGAAAAATACTCCTTATATGTAGAATAAAATCTTTACTGCAGGAAACATTCAAAATAAGAAAATAAAAAATATTATATGTCAAGTCTTCGACAGTACTAACATCATAGTAATGAATGCAATCCAACCAAAAGATGTATAAAAATATAGATAGGGCTTCAACATAAAAACAACATCCCTTCAGGATCAAATCAAAACTATGTAATCATGGGCATCTTATTCTACATCCATGATGAAGCATGATAAAATGGCCAGTCAAGCTCGGTGATTGAAAGTACCATCTAGTATATCCAAAAATCTAAATTCATAAAACAATCCAGTCAGAAATGAAAAATGTAAAATAGTTAAAAAGCAACCCCACATCTTTCGTCATGTTATCGAGTGGGAACATAACCTTCGTTCCCCAACCTCCCTATAGTCCAGATTTCAATCTTATGGATCGGTACCTATGTTTTTAGGAATTATGAATTATTTCAATTGAGAGACAATGTTGGTAGTTATGATGAAGTACCTATCGCAAACTGTTGCTCAATATACAGCTGTATTTACTCCACTGAAATTTCTGAAGCAACTAGAAGATTTGAAATTTGATGTTCAGAAGATTATCAAATTAAATCGAAATAACATTTAGAAGCAGCTGGAATAATTGACATTAGCAGATGTTATTAATTTTCATTGTTATTGAATCACTGAACTCATTTAATTAAAAATGTATAACCTTCAAAAACACGCTGTTTTTTGGTCACCTCTATATAGATATATTCATTTGTGAAAAAAATCAATTTTATGGACCTGCCCCAGTATGATGGCCCGCATAGACTACAAAATTTGATCAAGATATGATGTTCCATGTGCATTTTAAAGCCATTTTAGTGATTTTGACCAAAAATCGATAATCAATAATTTAAAAAAATGGATTTGCATTACTAAGTACCTAATAGACCTACACACCAAGTGTGCAGTCAATAGGACTGACTATCTTTAATTTTTGGACTTGATGATGTCATCGAACCCATCGTCGATTTTTTTCTAAAGAAATTCTTTTCCTCTAATTTTGTCCAAGGTATCTGTGTCCCAAATTTCAACCCAATCATTAGCTAATGATTGAAACTATGAAATATCCATACAAATAGCAACACTTAAATTGATTAACTACTATTAGAGTGACATCAATACCAAGATAACTTACTAACCCTGAGGTTAGCCACCACCCCATAGTTTTCTTCAATAAAGTGGGAATTGTGGGTATTGTCGTCCGATTCATAGTCATACTACTTTCAAATGTTTTGCTAGAACACTCAATAATTTTCTTCTATTTTTTTCAAAATGCTTAGATTACAATAATATTCATATATCTATCTTTTTTTTTAAATTCTTCTAATCTGCCTATAAATAAGTGTTGGCACACCGGTCATATTTAAGTAAAAATATTTTTTACTATATTTCAGCCATGCCCGGTGATTTATTTATTCGACTTTTAAAAATGACTATTTTGCCGCTAATTGCTGCAAATGTTATTGTTGGTAAGTTAAGCTATATTTCACAATTTCTCCATTCTCTTTTTTAATGATAATAATTTGCGTTAATTTGTATATTATAGTGACTTCTTCGTTGGACCCTAAAGTTAATGGCAAAATTAGCATGGTTTCATTTGCCTACATCATTATTGCAAACGTTTTTTCTGCTATTCTTGGGATGACTTGTTCTCTTATTATCAGACCAGGTAATTATTGTCTCTAATTATATATTTTATCATGAGCTAGCTACATACGAGATTTCAAATGGTGAGAATATCTTTTAACTAAGTACCAAGGACGATGTTAATAAATATACGTTTTCTAACCATCTAATTGCAAAATTACCATTGCTGTTAATCTTTTCACATCTAAAGCTTTTTACTCACCAACTATTTCACCTAAAAATTAGTCTTACTTCACTTGTACTGACCTGTGTGCTGCTCTTGACTTTATTCTTTACAAGACTTGTTAAATTTGGTCCTCTTGTTTTTTATTAAATAAACCGTATACCTATGGGATAAAATGCTTGTCCTCTTATTGCTGATCTGTACTTATCCTGGAAAGAATTTCTAATAATTCCACATTCACTGATGATCATAGAGTAAGGAAGGTATATAGAGAGTGGACTCATTTAAAATAAATACTTACAAATAATATGTTTATATACACTAACTAAATAAATAAAGCCGAATTCAATTATAACATTTAAAAATTATTATACCAAAATTTAACGATTTTAGGTCACTACTACTTTTTTTTAATATCTACAGCGAGTAGTATATTTTTTGCTAAAATAATAATTCAAATACAATCCAATAATTAATTAATAAAAATATTAAAATAAGTAATGTCATTTTGTATATGTACAAATATAAAAGTAAGGTTATCATGTATCTGTCAGGGCTGTTATTGTTTCAATAAAAAAATTCTGTACACCTAATGAATAGGGCCCACATGATTAAATAAAAGAATTATTGACTTGATAAAATAATAACTCCATTTTTTAAAAGACTGCTATACCATTTACAGAATATATATATTGTACATACAGGTGGGCTAAAAGTAGCACAACAGTTATAAAGAACGACATACAATGCATATGCATATATCACATAAGAACACCTAGAACATTGGTCGAACTGAGAGCACCAATTTCCAGATGAGTTTTCAATTATAGACAGTAACAAGGAATTATGTGCATCTCCATGTGATGTGCATAGAACAGAACGGTTTGGAGTTTGAACATTTACTGTAGATTTTGGTTTGTTCCTACACTATTTCTTGTAATTTGTTTTTTTTTAAATTTAGATTTTCATTGTACTGATGATGTAATTCATGGAATTAAAATTCTGCAATTTTTATCTTCATAACTGTCGTGCTACTTTTTAGCCTGCCCTGTATATATACATATGGTTATCAATGATCTCAAGCGCCCTCTTTCCTACAAATATGCGATGATATTGTCAATTTTTCAGATATATCTAAAGATATCTAAAGATATATCCCAAAGATTTAATTCTTGAACAAAGTAAAAATAATCGATTAAGAGATACATTTTTCGTTGTTGATGTTGATTTTGAAGTTATTAATAATCAATTTCACATTAAAATATACCACAAAATAGATGTTTGTAAACATGACAGTAATGTGCATTCTTTAATTGGATATAAATTTGTAAGAGATAGCAAAATTATGGGTAGCAGTAATATAAAAACTATCAAAAATGTTAGTTTTGATTGACCAAATAGTTTGAAACCTTTAGAAAATGTTTATATTTTTTAGATATCTGTAGAGTACATTTGAGGTGAATCAGAGCAACATTTTTGTAGTTGCCGTGGGTATAAGAATGTTTCTAAGCACATACTCTTTTGTACAGAGCGCTGGTCTTGTGGTTGGACACTGGACTCTCAATCCAGAGGTGCCTGGTTCTAACCTGACTGTGATGCTCTGGG
>JAUYWI010086664.1:0-12641 GCA_034780595.1 Parotoplana pacifica
AGAGCCGTGGGTAGAAGCGTACCTTTGTTTCCTAAGCCAATATACCAACCTCTTAACCAATTACACTTCTGCCATTTGCTAGGTCTAATAATCCCATTGAAACAGCTGGCGTTTTAAATTTTTGTTTTAGTTTTCACGTGACTGGAGGATGCCTTGAAGAATCAGCCTGGGCTCAGACAATTCAATACTGCTCTGAAATATTTGCTCTTATTCACGATTTTGGTTTTTCACCGTATCTCCTAGACATTGGAGGAGGTTTTCCGTGCGTATCTTCAATTACTAAAGACTCAACGTTATTGGAACGTATTTTCAAGGATATAAACTTAGCACTGGAAAAGTATTTCCCCGTGGAAAACAATAAATACCTAAAGTTTATTGCTGAGCCGGGATTTTATCTTGTTAATAGTGCATTCACACTTGCAACCCAGGTAAACTTTTATTACTTTAGATTATCTGAATGAAACTGAGTGGTTGCTATGATCACTAATATATCATAGCAACACATTTATATAATAAAATAATGTTTTTGTGTCTTTGAAACGTTGGTTGCCTTAAAATGAACTTTTTACTTTGCAAATGTTTTGGGAGACACCAACGTGATTATAAACCGACAAGTTAATTTTAAATATATGATAAACAGTAGCTATGACTTTATGGTTATTTGACTACATAAAACCATATGAAGTGTGTTCTCAAAATCAATTTTTTATCAACTGCGGCTAGTTACTTAGTTGAAATATCCCTCTTTTATATTCAAATAATCTCTTTCGAAGATTTTCTTAAAGAAAAAACATTTCAATTAATGTTATCTTTAAAAGTTGTATATTACGGAGGTAGTTGTTTTATTGAGCATTTTTTTAAATATTTGTAAAAGTAGTTTTTATGTATAATAATTTCAAAGTGTTGTCTTTTGGTACTAATAATTTTGATATAAAAGTTAGAGAATTTCTTTTTATTTCTACATATAAACCAGTTTTAATGTTCAAATATCTCTAGAGATTGATTTTGGAGTCTCCGTTTTTAGTTAATTAAATATTATGTTTATTTTGTTCATCTTTTTTTTGTGGTATTTTGATTTATGTCTTTGTTTAAATATTTAGATCGCTGATGATGACACATGGTTTTGTCGAAACATGTTCAATAAATGAGTGTGCTTTTCTCATTTCGATACTTTTTTTGTATTAAATCACCTAAGCTTTTTTACTTTCTCTCTCTCTCTCTCTCTCTCTCTCTATGTTCTGGTTCTTTCTAGTGGCCAGGAATCTAAGCACTTGTTCGGGTTCCACTTTGTTTCATATGCTTCACTATTTTGCATATCTCACTTTTTTAGGTACTTGGAAAAAACAATTTCATAATTTCTGAAACTCCTAGTTCAGCAAGCGACATTGGATGTCTTCAACCAAGTAATATTGGACTTTTCTATGTTTTAAATGATGGTTTATTCGGTTCGTTTCTCTCGGTTCCTTTAGGAAGAGTGAACCGATATAATCCACATTGGATTTTCACAGGCAATGACTTCATTTCTGATGATTGGAAGTTAAACAGCAGGTTTGTAACTTATATCATGTTTAATGTTGCATTTTGTATCTGTCTGTGAGTTGTTGTGTTATGTTAATAATTTTCTTTATAAGAAAAATTACTATATTTCTGCTAAATCTTTGTCAAGTACAATAATTCTAATTTAATAAAATAGAAAATCATCGAAAATCAAAGAGCACAAAGCTATAGATGGAAAAAGATACTAACAATGACCAATTGATAGGGAAATGAATAAAGAAATGTCAGCTGCTTTAAACTGAAGTTAGTCTCCAAAACATGATTGCAAAGAGCAAATGAAAAAAAATAGAATTTATTATGTCACTGACTTTACAAATTGTTAACAAATAATACTACATAGTATGAATAAATAGAATACGATAAAAGTATGTACAAGTATTTATAATTACGAAAATGTAATATATATATATATATATATATATGTACATTTAAAAAACATTATGTACGAGCTTTTGTATACGAATTTTTTTGCTTTACGTGTTTTTGTTAGTGAACTCTATCTAACAATAATATTCCTAGTTTCACTATTAGTACGAAAAAAATTTCAATTTCTTCATTAATCAGATTCTTTTAGTTTTATGGTATAATTGTAAAACTATTGGCTCAAAAAAAGTTGATTTTACGAAGAAATCAAACAATTTTAAAATGGGATTATTTTATAAGAATTCACCATTTTTTGCTTCGTTAGTAGTATGGGTTTTACCGCCCGAGAATAACGGTCAAATCTGACAACCCAGTTCAAACCGGATCCGAGCACAAGAGCACACACTCAAAAAAAAAATTCAAATAAATTCCAAACTCCCCAAAAAGACATAAGGAGGAAGAAAAAACGACCCTTTCAAAAAAAAACCCAAAAAAACCCTACCCTATTATTTTCCCATTTTCCCCACTTTCTCCATTTTCCAAAAATTATCAACTTTCAAAATTCTAATTTCCAATTCTCCCTCATTTTCAAAAAAATTATCAACTTTCAAAATTCTAATTTCCCTACTTTCCCTCAATTTAAAAAAAATCAACTTTCAATATTCTAATTTCACCACTTTCCCCTCTTTCCGACTCCCCTTCCCTCATTTATCCATTTTCACCCTTTTTTCATAAATTTTATTTTCTTAAAAAGAAATGATTAGATTTAAAGAATATATATAAATAAGAACAATTAATAATTATTATTTCATCAATATTATTTATCATATTAGTTCCATCAATTCAAATTTTATCAAATTTATCAAAGTTATTAAATTCAACCAGTGAAAATAATACTTCATCAAATTTTACTAATGATTCAAATTTTACTAATGAATCAAATTTTACTAATGAATCGAATTTTGTGAATTTATCAAAGTTATCAACTACTGAAAATAATGACACTTTATTTTAAAAATTTCTATAAATAATAACACCCTTTTACTACATAAATATATTTTATTTTCGATTCATTTGGTTTACCACCAACAGATGAAGTAAAAAATTTACATAAAGATATGAAAATAATAATACAGTACAGCTACAATATATTAAACCCAGACAAAATGTTCTCTGTTGAGAGAAATTAAAGAAAAACCATCTTTTCAAAAATTATCTGAGGAAACAAAAAATTAAATTCTAAATGAAAACAATATTAATAAATATATTAAAAAGATTAAAGAATTTAAAATAAGAATTAAAATACCATTTGTTTGTGAACCAACAACTGACTGTTATATTTCTTTCAGTATAAAATATTTCGATTTAGAACTAAGATTTTTAGATTCTTTACGATTTTTTAGATCATGTTGCAAAGGCATTAGATAATAATGAAAAGAAAATTTTAAGAACAGAATTCCCAAACCAGGAATAGTTTAATTTATTACAACATAAAGGAATTTATCCTTATGATTGGATAGAAAAAGATTGGAAAGAAAAATTTAATCAAACATATTTACCAACAAAAGGAGAATTTTATTCTATTTTAAAACAAGATGGAATTTCAGATAAAGAATATAATCATGCTGAAGATGTTTGGAATATTTTTAATTGTGAAAAATTTGAAGATTATCATAATTTATATTTAAAAACTGATGTGTTATTATCTAGCAGTTGTTTTGAAAAATTTATAATTCACTTCATAAATTATTTTGGAATAGATCCATGTTTTTGTTATTCTTCCCCCGGCTTAACTTGGCAATGTGGATTAAAATTTACAAATATAAAATTAGATTTATTAACTCATTATGATATGCTTCTAATGATTGAAAATGGAATAAGAGGTGGATACTCTGGAGTTTTAGGAAGTAGATATGTTAAGGCAATTAATCGCTTCACAGAAGATAACTTTAGTTCAAATAAAACAAAAGAATAAAAGAAAATAATTTATATGGATGGGCAATGAGTCAAAAGTTGCCAGTAAGTGATTTTAATATGAAGAAGATGAAAATTGGTATAATGATTTCTAGAAAAATAAACCTGAAGATGTAGGATGTATAATTGAATGTGATTTAGAATATCCTGATGAAGTAAAACTTAAATCTTATAAGTTTCCATTCTTACCTAAAAGAAGAAAAGTAGACAAAGATGAATTATCAAATTATCAAAAATCATACTTACATAAATGAAAATAAAGAAATAATAGGAAATGAAATTAGATTAATTCTAAATTTAAATGATAAAGAACAATATGTAATTCATTATAGAATGTTAGAGTTCTATGAAAGACATGGAATTATAATTTTAAAAGTTCATAGAGTAATTTCATTTAAAGAAGAAGCTTGGTTAGAAAACTATATAACCTTTAATACTGAGATGAGAGCTAGCGCCACTACAGAGTTTAGGAAATATATTTTTAAATTACTAAACAATGGCTTTTATGGAAAAACCGTTGAAAACATTCCAGAAAGATCTTATGTAAACGTTGTAAATGATCCAAAAACTTTAAAAAGAATAGCATCAGAACCAACTTACACTGGATGTGAATTTATAGATGATAATTTATTAATTTTTAGATTTAAGTAAATGATTAATGTATGATTTTTTTTATGAAAAATTAATTCCAGAGTTTGGATTAGATAATTTTTAAATAATTTTGTTTGATACAGATTCATTCTTTTTAAATATTAAAACAGAAGATGTTTATAAAATTTAGAAAACATAAAATATAAATTAGATGCATCCAACTATCCAAAAGATCATACATTATATTCATAAATTAATAAAAAAGTAGTTGGAAAATTCAAAGATGAGTTGTGTGGGGAAATTATGACAGAAATTATATTTTTAAGATCAAAATGTTATTCTTATAAAATAGGTGATATGGATTTTAGAAAATGTAAACGAATTAGTAGAGTAACAAATAATAAATATTTAACATTTGATGATTATAAAAGAGCATTATTCAATCGCGAAATTATCGAAAAAGAACAATACCAACTTAATCATCAATCATTCAATATTTATTTTTAAAAAGTAAAAAAGAAAGCATTAAATTGTTTTGATGGAAAAAGATTTATTTACTATGATGGAATACATGCTTTTCCATATTGTAATAATAAGAATTTTTATGAAGAAATTATAAAATCTGATTTATTTGATATAAACGATTATTTTTAATCATCTTTAATAGTAAATTCAATAACATGATGATTAAATCCATTTTTACTTGGTTTCATTCCTTTGTATTTTAAAGAATAATTTTTCAATTCTTTAATTTCTTCTGGTTTTAAGTTTGAATAAATTTTTGGTAATGACAATGCAGTTGAATCTTCAAAAACAACAAGTACGGCATTATTATTATTTTCAAATTTAACATTCTTTGCACACTTCATAGGAGAAAATTCATCTGTGTTTAGATCTTGCAATTTAATTAAAAGTTTGAATCTGAGATTCGCACAATGAACTTTGTTCGTAAGCTAAACACTTTTATAATTTGAATTAGCTTTTACATTTTCCAATTCAGCTAAAACTTATTGTGTCTTTTGATTTTTCCATTTGAGGGTTTCTTTTATTTTCATAATATTTATTTTTAACAGCAACAAAATCTTCATACTCATCAATTGAAATTTCTCCATCTACTAAAAATTTCATATACTTTAATCTTAATTCACTTATAGATTTCATTGCCAATGTTTCAAAATTTCTTCTTGAATTTGAATAAAAATAAGTTACTTTAGAAATAATAGGTAAACAGAAAGCAATAGCACTTCCAACAACTGATAAGATCATTCCAATTTTTTCACTTACTACTCCATAAACACATATGCCTACAACTGTAAATGAAATTCCAAATAAAATATCTATAAATGTTAAAAAATTCTTAATCAACCGTAATCTTTTTTTAGCATAATTATGTTTTTTAAAATCATGTTCTACATGTGTAATAAAATGAACAATATATTCTCTTCTAATTCTTGAACCATCATTTAAACTTATTTCTAAAAGTTCTATATTCATTTAAATTTCATTCTCTTTAAAACTTTTTGTTGAACGCATTGAACCACGGTGCGAAGATGTTTCAATTTCTGCCGCTTTATTATCCATTTTTTAAAGGAAAAAAAATGAGTGATCAAAGATCCCCCTTATCCAAAGTGATCAAACGAAGTTCGAGCGAACGAAGTTCCCGCTTCTCTGAAGCAACCTTCTCTAAAGCAATCAAAAGAAAAGAAAATCAATTCAGAAAAGATTTAAAAGAATTATATGAAGTTGATGATTCAAAACTAACAAGAGATGAAGTATTTAAAAAGGTGTTGAATAAAACATCAAAAGATTTTTTTAAATGTGAAATTAATTAATCAATTACATCATTTAATAATCAACCAATGGAAATAAGAAAAAGATTAATCAAACTTAACAACTCTGGTAAAAAGAAAAAAAATTCATTTTGACAAAGATGTTATAATTCACATAATTTCCGGATTCTATATTTTAAATTTGGGAAAAGTGGAAAAAATCAAAGTTGTGGGAAATATGTTAATTGAGGTTAATGATGAAATTTGAAAAGCAGAATATTTATTAATTATTTTTACTTCTTGCAATCTTTCGTTTTTAAAGGATTGTGATTTCCCAATGATTAATGATGTAACTTTAGTCAAAAACTCAAAGTGGGATAAAGAAACAGAAGAATCAATTAATCAAAGATCAAGCTTCTCTGAAGCGATCGGCTCTGAGGATAAAAAAATGAGTATGTGGGATATGGAAACAAAGGAAGCAAATAAACATTTAGAAAACATTAGTATAGATGTAAAAATTTTATGTGAAACAGATAAAGAAAGAGTAGAAAGTAGAGCTCTAGGGCAATTGTGAACAAAACTCGTTATAATTTCCATAATAAGTAAAAATAAATTTCCTATTTCTTTTAAAAAATTAATGTCAAGTGCAATGTTTGAAACCTAAAATTCATATAGTTCTCCAGTTCCATTTTCATTAAAATCATTTTTTCCAATTATAAAATTTGCATTAATTTCTTCATTCATTTGTTTATTATTTACAAGATGTTCATCTTCATCAACTTTTAATTCCCATAAATTGAATATTTTTTCACTAGAACAAGTAAAACAATACAAATGTCCTTTCCAATCATCTTCATTGTGTTTATCCGAAATCCATTCATTTAAATATAGCACACCTTTTTTATTTCCATGATAACCAAAAAATATGATTTTCAGTGGATGATGTAGTAATTATTCTTCCATTGCTCTTTTTTTATAAATAATGAAATAATTGTAAATTCGTTGTTTGTTTTTGTTTCATAATAACTATCTAAACCATCTATTAATAAATGGTCGCTTCTGAGAAGCTGGAACTTCGTTCGAATTGTTTGAAGATCTCTTTACTTTAGAATTATTAACTCCAGTTAAAAGATTTAAATGAGCTGAAATAACAGTATGAAATTCTCCTTCATTTATAAAATCTTTGAAATTTTTATAAAAAGTTTCATCAGATCTTGAAGGATTGTGATTAATGTTTAATTGATCAATGAGTGTACTTTGAAATAATTTTTGTTTATTGAGAACATATCCAAATCTACTTGACATTGTAAAATTTTATAAATCTTTTTAAAAAAAATAAAAAATGGCGTCTAAAGCTAAATAAAAAGAAAGAACTTTTATTTTATAAGATGTAATTCTATATAATTTTTTCATCGCCAAAATCTATCAACCTTCCATGATTATCCTTTACTTGACAATGAATTCTATTTATATCATTTGTTATTATTGGTAAATATCTTTGATGAACAGGTCGGTCGCTCAATAATTCAAATTCCTAAATCAACTGTAAATGATGGAAGAGAATAAATAATATTTGTTGGTTTCCCATTTTTAAAAGCTCCTTGAACTAAATTACAATGTATATTTAATGAATCTATTGCATTTGTAATATTTGCAATGTTTGATGCTGTTTAGTTCAATGATTTATTCCTGCCGAATGCAGGACTAAGTCAGAGTGGATGCTCTTGATGTAACCCTCACCGTACTTATGGCGGCAGTGTGCCGCCAATGATTATTTATTATTCTACATATTTGTTCTAAACTAAAGTTATGTCTGGTCACTCCTAATTTATTTTAGAGGTAATTCTGATTTAGAGCAATTTCATTGGCCATCTAAATTTAACGAATAAGAGAGTGAAAGTTTCAATAGAAAATTGATTGCTACAGATTGCTGCAGATACGGATGAAAAAATGACAGTGGTTGCATGGAGAGACAAAAAAGCTAAAGAGCATGTTTCATTGATATCATCAGCTTATCATAATGAAATTACAGAAGTGAAGAGAAAGGGTGAAACCATTTCTATTTCTGAAATGGTTAGCAATTACAACAAAAATATGGGAGCTGTTGATCAATTTGACCAAATGGCAGGTTACTACAGCCATGTGAAACGTCGCTCCTACAAATGGTGGAAGAAAATATTCTTATGGATACTTGATGCCTTCTTGGTAAAAAGCTACATTCTTTATAATATATGTACAAATTGAGAACAATACTTCTTTCTTGCAATTCAAACGGAATGTCATTAACAGCTTATCTGCTGCAGGCCATCCAAACATCGAGAACATTCCAGGAATCCCACATCCAGGCCGTCGCTCCCGTGAAGACATGCAATGTAGATTCGAAGCCGGCATGCATTTCGTAGATCAAGCTAACTTTCACATGAGACTGGCGTGTATGTAGCAAAAGGAGTACAGGCGGCCAACGTAAAGAGACACGGTTTTACTGCACCAAATGTTCTGATCTACGACCACTACATCCTGCTGGGGGCTCTGCCCGATATCACACACTTGTTGATTATAAGTTGTAAAATTCTGACTGAATTTAGTATGTATGTATGTATGTATGTATGTATTCATTTTCCCTCGAAAAGTTCTATTTCGAAAATAAACAAAATGGTTTTCGATTAAAATTTAAAAATTTCATTTTTTGTATAGTCTGGGCACTTATAAAAAAAATCTGGTACGGAAAGGGTTAATTCAAAATTTGGAAAATAATCAAGACGATGTCAATATACCCAGAAAAGTGTTTAGGGATCATCTTAACCAATTCGATTATTATGAGGATGTTACATTTAAGTCAAGGTATCGTCTCTGTAAGCCATCTGTGCATCAATTGATAAACTTATTGGGATGGAAATTGGGTAGACAAACAGAAATTGTCCAGGATCTACAGAATTACAAGTGAGCATTTATAAGTTTAATATATAAATTTCTAAAAAATTATGGTATAAATTTATGTCAATGCAGAAAACTTTACAATGGTAGTACAAAACGAATTTTTTAATCGTAAAATGCTAGAAAATATATAGGTAAGTGTGACAAAACGAAGCTTAATAAATGATAATCTATGTATGTATGCTTGCAACAATCAATCAATAATATTGAAGATTAGTAGTTCTATTAGTACTACTATGATATAAAATCATAGAAATCCATAGATATGTACAATCGATAATTCAATAATTGACACTAAAAGTCCATAAAAGATCAACTGGGCTCACATTCACCAGCATACTGGATTGGGCAGTAGGGAGACACTCGATCTTTATTTCCCCGTCACACAAAAATTGACAATGCTTAGCTTCTAGTCAGTTCTCTAGAAAATATGGAATTGAGTAGGTATTGACAACAATGAGTCGGTCGTTATTTGTATTATTATAATTTGGGTAGAATATTAAATATTATCCAGATGTTCTCTCTTATTTCCCGAAAGTACTATTCAGTAGTCAATTTAAAAAAGAATACTTCTAACATACATTGAAGTACAGGGTGTTTCAGTTGATCCCGCCGCTAAAATCATATTTTTGAAAACTAGAAAACTTAATTTTAATTGGCGATATTATAAAACCAAGCTTCAAATATAGTACTCTAATAGTTATAGACATTATAATAAATCTATGCTTCAAATTTAAATTTTAAAATCTCAAAACTTAGTATTCTATCGACCGATCGCCATAAAAATCATAGATTACGACGGCTATAACAATGAGGAAATTACTAGTGTTGTAGCTGTTGCAGTGGCTCACAAAAACTGTGAAGAAGTGCGACGACTTTTTGAAGAAAATTTGGAAAGGCTGCTCCACTCGCGGCACGCACGATACGTGATTGGAGTACTGGATTTGTTCAAACACTTTCTGTACTTCCAAGATCTCATGCTGGCGACCACAGTAACACAATAATTTCAGACGAGAAAGCTGCTGAAATTGTCGGAGCTTTCGATGAAGATCCAACCACGTCACAAAGGAATGTTGCCAGCCAGTTTGAAACCTCATTAGCAACTGTTAATCGTGTGTTGAAAAAAGAGAATACCAGGCCATGGACGCCAACTGCGGTCCAAGAATTGTGTTAATGAACATAATTTAGCCACTGCAACAACATCGTTTTTAGCGATGAAGCCACATTCCCTTTGGATTGAAAAGTAAATTTGCGGAAGAGCTATTATTATGCAACTGAAAATCTTCATCAAATTCTTGAAAAACCAATGGAATCATCCACCATGTGGTTGACGGGACCATCAATGAAGACCATTGTATCCTTAACATACGCTTATTTTAAAGAAGCAAAATCAATTCACTGAATGAAAGAGCTTCACAAGTTCGTTTTTTACAATCTACATAATTAATGTATATTAGATAACATCCGCTGAGTCCACAATTTCCATAATTTTAGTAAAAATAAATTAAATATTACGTAGTAATAAGTTGCATTAAATTTTATCATATTTTTATATTAATAACAAATATTTAAATGTTACAAATGTACAAACATATATACTATAAATGGATGTGAATCTGTAGTTCAATTACATAATTTGTCACTGGAAATAATTCCGTTTTTTGAAAGTGTTAAGCGCCAGCGTTCCACATATGGAATATAACAATTTTCTATGAATCGATATTTGAAAAAACTTAAAACATTTATAAATTAGACCAATACAAGTTTATCTAAAAGTTTAAAACGTCAAAAAATAGTTGACTTCATGGAGCCGCCAGTAAAAGATTAATACACTTTATAAAATATATCGTATCTAAACCTACGGTAGTGTCCATTAGTTCAAGTATTTCTGACAGATTTGACAAGCCGTTGCTATTTAAATTATACGTAAGAATTTTTACTACGATTCATTATTGTATGCAAAATGGATCTTTTGTGGAAAATTCTTCGATGGCTGGCTAAACGGTTACTGAGGGTAAAATAGTACACTGATATCGTTTCTGCTTGGTATGCGTTCTTTTGTGGATGGCTAAGGTGTCACTCCGTGCAAAATATTTCTTACAAAGAGTACATTGATATGGTTTCTCCTGCGTATGTGTTCTTTTGTGGGTAGATAAGTTGAAATTTCGCGAAAAAGATTTCTTACAAAGAGTACACTGATATGGTTTGTGCTGTGTATGTGTTCTTTTGTGGGTGGCTAGGTTGCAACTTTGTGTAAACGATTTCTTACAAACAATACACTGATATGGTTTCTCCAGGGTATGTGTTCTTTGGTGGGTGGCTAACGTGTAACTCCGTGAAAAATATTTGTTACAAACAGTACACTGATATGGTTTCTCCTGGGTATGTGTTCTTTTGTGAGTGGCTAACGTGTAACTCCGTGAAAAATATTTGTTACAAACAGTACACTGATATGGTTTACATAAATGGTCCGCTAAATAACTCTTTTTATGAAAATGTTGACTACAGCTTTTACACTTATGTACCGTTTGCCTATTGTGGCGGGCCACCAGGGGCTTTATTTCAAGACTACAGGACAAATCAATATCTGCATCATCTTCTAAATCTGAGTTCGAATATTCTTCCTCTAACATAATGCCGTTGTTACGACCGTTGTCAGATACCAAAGATAAATCATTTTTCCTAGTATCTGTGTTTGCCTGCAGCTACAATAAATAAAAGAAAATTAAAAAGAATAAATAAAAAAAATTAAAACAAAATCTAGCACATTAGCTAATTATGGGCATACTGTAGAAATGTCCCAACTGTTTATGGACTAAACAAAGAATCTGAAACTATTTAAATATATTTGTATCACGTAGTTTCTTTATTATTTTAAAATCAAAACTAGATTTCTGTTAAGAAATTAGGAACCATAGAAGATGGAGCAGTTAAAAGTCGTTACGTAATGGTGACCAATTTTAAGTTACGAAATAATACATGCCACAAAACTGTAGATGTATATTGCTATTAACAATTCTTACTCTATAAGTTACCATAAATCGAGCCCTCGGTGTTACGAGGTACTAAGTAATCTCCTTAGCGAACTTGAAACATGTTAAAAGCCAATCAAATTTGTGTGATACTATTTCGCTATTAAAATAGGCATAAATGATCAACTCAGATCTCCTTCAGTTTTGATAGTATCTGATGAAATTGATGGCTTTTCATAGTTGCTGACTAAGTTAAATTGAAAATATGTTGCTAATAACAGTAAAATAGGCAGGATATGATGTAAAACAATCTCAATGATAATAAAATATCTTCGCAATACTACTCATTTTAAACAGAACTCTCCATTGTGAGAAATTATAAAAGTTTGATGAATTCTGGTGTTTGTAATATCTAAACCTACGGTAGTAGGTTGTTAGCTCATGCGGCAACCTACATACAGTAAGGTATATTAGGATATGA
>JAUYWI010086675.1:0-12640 GCA_034780595.1 Parotoplana pacifica
TCATCCATCGGTCCAAGTGCTGATCTGGGGGGGAGGGGCTGAGAGAAAAATGAGGTGGGTATCTGCCACCAGATATAGCTGGCAGAAGACTGAAAAGTTCAATAAAAGGGGGAGAGGGTAGAAAAAAGAAGGGAGGGGAAGGAAAAGGGTGAGGGGTAGCAAAATAAGAAAAAAGAGGGGGAGAGGTAACAAAAAAGTAAAAAGATGGGAGGAGTGGAAAGAAGGAAAAGGGGGAGAGGTAGCAAAATAGCTAAAAAGAAAAGATGGGAGAAAAGAAGGAAAGGGGGAGCGGTAGCAAAAAAGGAAAAAGGAAGGGAGGGAGGAAAGAAGGAAAGAGGGAGGGGGTAGCAAAAAAAAGGAAAACAGAAAGGAGGGGAGGAAGAAAGAAAGAGGGATAATCCATTGTTTTCTGAAAATATGGTAGTACTCAAAATAAAAAATTTAGCCAGCTTGGTTGAAAAAATCAGAATGATCCATTATTTTCTTGGTGGATCAATTTTAGCTAGCATTGAAGTTGGAGCTGAAGCGTCCTGAATATCTGGACAGTCTCGTTTTCTGGTGAAAAGATTTTTATGTATTAAACTTGTTGCAATTAAATTATCAGCATAGTCAATACAATCAGGCAAAGTAACACCCAGTACACAATGCAAACCATAGTTATTTGAAAAGAAAGAGTTGTTGTTACATTCCAAAACAATGTCATTTGAAAAACAAGCGTTGCAGTTACTCTCCACCAATTGTAAATACAAGGTTCTATCCTGTTCAAAAATTAAATCGGCTACATTTCCCGGAAATTCACCATGCGATCCTGATGCAATTGCTAAATCCAACAGTTTTGCGATTTTTTTAGTAGGTGTCAGAAAAAAATCCTGGGATGAAACTCCACAATTTTTTAAGTGTAAAAGTGTCAAACACCCCATCAAGTTGAGACCTTGGAATCGTAGGTCCAATTCTACTGTAAGAAGGAAATGAAGAACGTAAAGCTTCACTCAAAAGAAATAAAGCTCCACTGCAGTCATTTGGAGCACCTGGGGATGGATATTCTGTCTGAAATGTTTCAACATAAGTTGTGCACCTATTAATACTGTGATCCATGTGTGCTTTTACATCATAGTCTGTCAAAACATAGTTTTTCTGAGTCAACTGAGGTGCCAAACTTAAAAAAATAGAGCATGTATCACAAGATCTTTTTCTGGAATACACAATCATCTCAATAATATTATATCTTTATGAGTTCCTTCTTTCTGTTTCCTACTAAAATTAAAGAGCTGCGATAAGGAAACTGTTGTGAAATAAGAATCTTGTTTCCATTGGTAATGAATAATATTTGACTTGTACCAAGATTGTACAGCTGCCGTAGATTAAAGTATTTGTAGTGATAGAATGTATGATTAAAGAAAACAAGGCCAGCATAACAACAGCAATCAGGCAGACTGTTATTCTAACACAAAATTGTAAGTGCATATACCTGACTGTGGGTGCATGAGATTATAACACAAGATAATTTACAGTGTAATAGATAGCTACGTACATTAAGTACTGTGGACTCTAATGTTGTCTCGAAGTAATGTTCATAATGCTGTGGAAATATGGTAGCTTGTTTTTTATACCAACATTAATGAGTAATACCAAAAGAAAAACACATGGCAAAAGAGAGTCAACAAGTAAACTTCATTTTGGTGGTAATTTTACTTTTGAAAAAAGGGGGAGACTTGTCCCCCCCCTTAAAAAATATAGCTGCTCAGGTATGGAATATACATAATGCAGTGTACCATACACACATAATTTATACATATTACTAATACAGAAAAATGTTTTATTTTTTACCATTTTAGTTATTTCTACATTCACTGCAGGTTTGAGTACTTTACTGAGAACATAATGATCTTGTACATTCGATACAATGCATTCTTGTCAATGTTGTTTGGAGAAAACGTGGCATCTGCGGCTGTTTGACAGCTGTGGGGCCTCGGAGGCCCCTAGCCCTACTAACGGCATTATATTTTGTGCATCTGTATACTGGTATACACTCAAAGCAGTTATGAGCTATTTCTTAGGAATTCTCACAAAATTTGAGTAAATTCAAATAATCTATCAGAAATACTTTCTTACTGAGGACCCCCTCCGTCCTTAAAGGGTTAATAGAAAGTTTAATTTATTCCTATTTCAAAATATTTATTTTTGTATTCCAAATACCATCTTGATCTGCTACAGAGTGGGCAATTGTTTTTTGTAAAAAATAAATCCACTAACTATACTGAGTATGGGTTTTCCTGAAATAACGGTTTTTTTTACCAAATACAACAATCAAAACAATTGCTATCAAGTTACAGAAAATTAAAAAATAGGAAAACCATTTTGCGGACCTTCTTCGTCATCTTATAGCTCCGTGTCACCTATCGTCCGCATCTGGCGGAAACTAATGGTTTCATCAGGCCAAATTTCAACCATAAATAATGGCAAGTATGTGACTGCTGTAGTTTCATTACTTACCATGTTTTAATCAAGAAATTAATTCTATCTTTCTTGTTTCATTTAGGTTTAAATCGATATCATAGTGAAATGAAATCTAAATTCCATTTTTTACGTGGAGCATAATTATCCTATTTATATACTTGTCTAAACAAAATCAAAATAAATTACGTAGTATTAAACAAATAAAATTTATTAAATTTTAGATATAGGAGTAGGCACTAATTTATGATCATGAAATTAACTAAAGTATTATGTACATTTCGAAAAATCCAAAAATTGATACATATCAAATAGTAATAAGTACATACAATACGATTGTCAAAATTCATTGCAATAATAAGGCACTAAATGTATCTGTAAAATTCATTGTAACAATATAATCAGTAAAACTTAACCATTCGTTGATAAAGGGGAAGGGGATCCAGACCCACCTAGTACATAATAATATGTTCTAGCTCAAAATGCTAACTCCGATTAAGCTGAAATTTTGCAACATTGCCACAGGAGAAGGCACAGTTTTTCAAATAAAAAATTTAAGGTTAAAGTAGGTCAGTATGATCCACATTTTTAAAGTTAACTTTTGTATAAATGTTAGAAACATATTACGGGGTTTTGAAAATATTGAATTTTGTCCGCAAAGTGTAAACTGAAAGCCGAGCAAATAATTGTTTTTTTATGTTTGTGATAAAATTAGTTCCAAGGGAATATATTTTTCTAAATTCCAAAAATGCATCATTATCAGTCTTAGTCTTAGTAATTGTGGAAAATTTAATTAAAAGATATTGCTCCAGAAAAAAGTTGTGCCTATTTTTGTATCAGTGCCTACCATGCTCTAGGCCCAATCTGTAAGTTTTTTTTACAGAAATTCTATTCCTGCAGTTATTGTTTAGTAAAAGTGATTCAAAAACACTAAAATCAGTTTAGAAACACATTTTAAGCTATTAGAAACCATTTTGAGTCTTTTCTTGCCATAAAATATATTTTATTGAAAATTTCGTTTTAGTGGACTGGCCCTGAAATGGTGGTCCTCATATCTCAGGAAACATAAATGTGAGGAATCTCAAAATTGATACCTTGCTTTACATGTCTTCTAGATCATAAATCTCAGGTTTAAGAAAACTAGGATGTTTGAGTCAAGTATTCAACAACAACAAAATAGACTTTTTAAAATTTTATCCATTATAGTTATTCCCAAACGAAAAAAAAGATGTAAAAATTATCATAATAAATCATTTATGAATTATGATAAAATAAAATTATGAAAATAAACATTTTTATGTACCTGCCCTGGTATGGTGGACCTCATAGATTAGTAACCATAAATATGAAGCATCCAATTTTGTAATACATTATTTATAATGCCTTCCTAATTCTAAATCTCAAATTTAAACATGTTTGGTTTAGATTCTAAAGCCACTTTTTGATATCACTCGAAAGAATATCCATATTACTTGGACCTATCTAAATTCTAGAAGACTCACGTTTCTGCCTGTTCAGAGAATCAAAATTATTTACGCAAGCAAGAATAAAAAAGGCTGCAAAACAGTTTCTAATTGAAGCACGATTAAAGCAAATAGCCGAAAAGAATTCAATGGTCAGAAATACAAAAATTAAGAGAACTACAGGTTTTATCTGAGAAGAAAAAGCAAGAATCGGTCTTAAGAACACAAGAAGCAGAAAGAAAAGTACAAGAAACTTTGAACGCTCACAGTTTTCATAAGACAGCTTGTATTGATGTCTCATCTCAGAAAGAACTGTATGCACTTAATTATCAATATATGTTTATCATGCCAAAATGTTTGATCTGATGGTTATTTTTTATTTTACTTTAGAGTTGAGAAGAAAGCGTTAGAGAAGGCTGCAATCAAGCGAAGTCTGATATTTTGACACAAATGGGACCAATTCTCAAAATACCTAACAAAAAGTGACATTGGACCATTAAACTATCTCTACATATATAAACTAAATTATTGTATTAAAAATCATATTAATAATATAACTTTCTGGGACAAAATTCTTTTATTTAAATACTAGAAAGTATTCAATTCCAATCCAATGCTTTTCCAATTTAATAACACTGTTCCTATCTATATATTATGTAGCTATATTTAGCTATAATAACTTACTGTTTCAAAATATTGATAAACCTTCAAATATTTTAAAACTACATATTATTTGAACCACATTATTTTAATATTTTAAAACTAAACACAACATTTTTTTATTGTCTATACATGTGTTTTACTTACAAGACTGCGTATAAACACTGCTAGTATACAGATGGATGTCCTGTTAATATTGGTTTATGAATTATAATTATTTTTTTAAAATTTATAATCCTTTAGTTTTACTTTGCTCTATTCAATTCTATTTTATTCCTTTCCCTTCTTATCTTATTAAAGATTTCAAACTAACACAAATAAACTTTTCTCTTTATAGTCCATGAGCTGCGAGAGGTTTAATTATACTCTCTGTTCCCAAAGGTTTTTTGGCAAGTCTTGCGTGTGCTTTGATTTTAGTAGCTTGGCTTTTTCATAGGTGTATTTCTATGGTAAAATAAACAACTATAGGCAAAAATTCATCGTTACACACACCAAGATATAGGATTTAACCAAAACAAATATTATCGAGGTTCGAAGGTATAAATGCAAAAATGTAAAACAGTAGTGAAAGCCATATTCATTTAAAAAAAAACACGTTCTGTATTTTCAGGGACGCTTATAGTGGTGTGTTGTACACATTATAGACGTTCCTGAGTGCTTTTCAAACTTAGTACTTGTAATAAACATTCCATGTCTGATACTGTGATTTATAAAAATACCTAACACATAATGATATCTGTAAAATTGTAGCAAGGTCAATGACAGATTCAGACACAATACGAAATACCTTCTAGAGATACCAATTGTCTCATATTACAGTCTTCTTCTACCACTGTAATTAGATTACAAAACGTTACACAATAATGGAGGTGATTAGAAAAAGTTGATAATTATAAAAATAAATCTTGATATTTAATTAAATGACAAATATGTTGTTTTTACTGCTAAATCGGTCCCAGTAGTTCAGTTCTAACCATGCAGATACCAATCCAAAATGCTATTATAGCCGATATAAAATATTAAGGTCTGACTTGATATGCAATCAAAAGATAGTAGACATATAACGCCATCTATTGTAGAGTTAACTGTTTAGATGTCACTTAAAATCAATAATATCAATAATATACTATTTGATATGTTAATACAATCAATATGAACCCAAAATATCATTATTATTATACCAATCCAATACTATATATAAATTGAGCGCTTCAGCTTGGATTCAATCTTAAGACATTTCATTTGCTGATATTAACATATACCTAGAACTAAATACTTAAGGTTAAAACAAAGTAAACTGATTATTTATAATTAGACTGCTTATAAATAATGGAACCAGAGAGGACAAATAACAAACCTGCTATATGATATAAATAACAATTAAATGTCATATCTATCAGCATGTGATTTCTTAAATAGAGCATTAAACCATTGGTAAATAGTTTGGCAGTAGATGTGGGGAGGGGGTGGGCAGCCCCTCTAGGATTTCATACTTTCATGGACTAATTGGTCTGAAATTTAGTACCTCCTACCACAGGATATATACTAAATAATAAAATTCCATTAAAAAACATTGCGCTAAAATTTTAAGTTGTCGATAATTTTATAAGCGGGCCAAGCTTGTTCGATTGACTTCAAATTTGGTGTGTAGGTCCATTAGTGACTAAGTAATACAAATCTATAAATAATTTTGAAAGAATTATTGTTAATAGATTTTTGAGCATTTTCTTTTGCCAAAATCACTAAAATCAAAACGTAACGTGCTATCTTGGTCAAATTTAAGAAGTAGAATTAGGAAGGCATTATAAATAAGGTATTAGATATTTCATTGCCTCCCTTTATGGTTACTGGTCTGCTATGAGGCTCACCATACTGGGGTAGGTACATAAAAATTGTTTTTGGGGTTAATTTAATGGCTTTAAATAATTAATAATGCATTAAAAACATCTTTTAAGTCATCTATAATCATTATCTTCTGTTTAAAAATCAATAAAATACGAATTTCTAAAATTTTCAATTTAATGCATTCAACTGGTCTGGGCCAAAAATCACGTGAGTTAGACATGCGACTTACTATAATAATATTTCATAAAGTGACTACAAACGTGACAAATTTTAAGTTAATATACGCTTTAGTTTAAATTTTATCAAAGATTGCAATTTTGAAATGAGTCCATTGGTACAAGGATTTGACAAAATGACCATTTTTGAAACAAAAACTGTCATTTTTTCTGGTGAATTTTTTTCTGAACGTTTCAACAAAGCTTAACTGTCATAAATGGTTTTGGATTTGACATATTTTTATATCAAAAATACAAATTCTCATTTGATTGGCTCTCAGATTGTGCCCTGGTTACAAAAATCAATATTTAAAATCCCGGAATACACAGGAAACAACATACCTACCAAATATCAACAATCATTCTTAGTAATAATTGTTTTCAGAATTGATATTTTTGCAAAAAAGAACATATTACTAATTTTGGCCCATCCTTATTTTTTCAGAGGGCCGTCACGTGACCTCAGGGGGGAGGGGTCGGACCCCATATTTACAGCAAAATCTGAGCATGAGAATTTCATACGGTGATACCAAATTTCATCCAAATCGATTAAGTTGTTTTCAAACAGCAGCTTGGCAATATGTACTGGGGGGAGGGAGGGTGCGTTGATTTCCCCCTCTCCGCTTTTTTTTTTTGTAGGTACTCAATAATGTTGGTAAAGAATACAAACTGAATAGACCAAAGGGCATTTAGACGAAACACAATTAAGCAAGATGCAATGACACCTAGGAAATTAAACAATCTCCTTGAATGACCCTATACGGATGCAGCAACCCACCTAATGATGTTTCTGATGTAGAGACTGAAAGAACAGAATCAGAGGTAGAGTGGCCACTAAGAATGTTTTGGACTCTTTTTTAAGTGTGAAATATCGGGTGGCGGCGGTCTGAGAGGCGCTTGGCGGGTCACCGATGGCATGGGAAGGGAAGCAGTTGAAACCGATTTACTTAACCAATATCGTGCCACTGAATTGTGAACTTGATCAAATGTGGCTGAAACACATTCAGGTACAGCTGCTCGACTATCACTGAAAAAAAGCAAAATTAAAAACGATTTATTATCGTAACAGATTTACAAAACAACATTTCTTTACCAGCAGTAGTTTTATATGCATAGAGTGCCCAATAGGATTTTTGGAAACGGAAGCTAATTTCTAAATGTATTATTTGATTAAGCTTATCAAATAATTAAGAATGCCGAAAACCACATCGACATCAATTAATTCGTTAAGTAGTTGTTATCAGTTAAAGTTGTAATTAAATTTTGAACTAATTTCAGCCAGTAACGACATTAAAATTAGAATATCTTCAATATTCTTTGTGTAGAATGAAATCTTTACTGCAGCAAGCATACAAAAATAATAAATTAAAATCTTGCAAGCCTTCGGCAGTACTATGTAATATCATAGAAACGAATATAAACCAACCAAAAGATATGGCTTCAACATAAAAACAATAATGAAGTTTCGATATCGTCTTTCCGGTGACACTAATAAACATGTGAAAATTTATGTTCAATTTCTTCCATAAATTCTCCGACAATCATATTATTAAATCAGCCATATGGATAACTGAAATTAACAGAAAAGATTTCCAAATGCCAAATATGTTCTTTTAAGTGTAGCAAACAGTTGTCTAGTGATGTTTGTTTTTCTAAAATTAACTAAATATGCATGGTAAATTACGCTACTAGAAGAAAAAGCAGTTGAAACCGGAAAGCTTTCCAACACCTTTAGAAGGACCGGACCGTTTTGAACAGACCAACAAGCACTTAAATTCGTATTTCCAAGCAAAACAAGTACCTAACGGGCATTGTTAAAACAAACGTAATGCTGGAAATATTTTATAGAAAATAAAACAACAATAAATTAAAACCCGAAATCTTTTATAGTAAGTATCTACATATTTTAATTACAAAGACCGAATTTTAATGCTTTGAATTTACGTTAGTTACCAGAAATTTAATTTTATGCAATTAAGTTTTTTTCATGTTTCTATAATTTTTACTTTAAAACATGAAAATGGAAAACCAACAACAACGGAGTCACAAAATTCAATTTTTGAAATATTTAAAATTATTAATGAAATTTTGGACAAGCCACAGCTTCTGAAACAACTGAAGCTATCCTGGATTTTAGGGTGCTTTGGGGCCGTAACGGGCAATATACAATTTGGACATGGGCTCTAAGGATCAGCACAACACATTTGCAACCACGGTCCAATGAATCAGTTTTACATTGTAAAACAACCCCCCCCCCGTATAGTTAAATCTAAAACAAAGATATTTTTAAAGTTTTTGGGCCCTGTTACTAAAATAAAAGTTTCAATTTATTGTTTCTAATTAAATTTCAGTATTTTAGGCAACATTACATACCTACGCAGTTGTCCTTGTGGAATTTCATTGCGTTTATGGTATGTATCTGAAAGCAACATTAATTGTTGCCCACAATTAGTACATATTAAGTGAATATATTTAAATGCTATGTCCAATTTTGAATGTATAACAAAATAAACTGCCGAAAATCAAAGTTAGAAGATTTCCGATATTATCTTATCAAATGTACTTCAAACCATATCTTGCATTATGTAGTGGTCAATTTAATTTGCCAAATCCAATCAATTTTAGTCTATTACTATCAACATTAATGGAATCAAGTCAATATTTTATATTAGATAACGATTTTATAATTGGTTTACATAATGTGTGATTAATGTTATATACAGCAGATGCTCATAAATAACGTTACAGCAGCTGTTTAAGATGGATGAAGTACGACAATTACTTTCAGATTTAATTACTTTGTAAGATCAAATATATTACTACATATACCCAGATCTTGTATTTTTTCGATGGTTTCTTGAAGAATTAAAAGCATTAGTTTCATATTAAATTTTGCACTAGTTTATCAAATTAATAGAAAATGGTATTTCAACCAGGAAGTATGTATAAAATACACATCACGTGTGGAATCGGCTTCTCAAATATACACAAATCATGCAAATATTATCCACAAAAATAACAGTTTTAGCAACGAATTTAGTAATATCTAATATTTACTTTTTGATGAACATTTAAACTTCAGATCTAATATTATTACAGTCTGCAAACTGTGTTACTAATGATGGTACCATGGTTAAAGCAAATTAGAAGCCTGTATAAATACCTACCCACTGACTCCATAAAAACTATTGTCCATGCATTCATTACGTCCAGAATCGACAACTGCAATTTCCTCCACATCAACCTCCTAGACAAGGATGTTCAGAGGCTCCATCGTTTAGTAACGAACTCGTCATACGTATTATACCTCGTCCCAACCCTTATTACGATTACTTCACTGGCTACCTGTTGGGGATAGAATTCAATTTAAAATACTTCTTCTTTCCCATCAAATTATCTCTCGTATGCTCCGTATTATTTAAATAATCTCATCCAACTGCGTGATGCCGGAAGAACGACGAGGTTTTCGGCACAGCCAACACAAATTGTCCCCATCACCAGAACAGTTCGAACCGGCTCCAGGGTCTTCTCCGTGGCAGCTCCAAAATTCTGGAATGCAATATCATGTGACCTTCGCTCGATATCTGGCCATCAAACATTTAAAACTGCCCTTAAAACTTCTCTCTTTCGAAATGCATTTAATTGAACTTCAATTTTATTAGCATTTTTATTCTATTTCAAAAGCTCAATTTGTATAGTAACTTTTCTGTGCGCTTCTGACGTCTCCGGACATGCAGCACATTATAAAATATATAATTATTAGATACTAAAAAGCAATATGTAACCGTATAAATACGTACCTGTCATCAACTACAATTTGAGTTGGTATAGATGTGCATGAACGAAACATATTGCCGAGTTCATTATTTTCATTAAAAGGATTGAGTCGAATTGGAATTGGTGTCGTATTGATATTTTCAGAGCTCTTCTATAGAAACAAAAAGAATTAATGTAGTTCAAAACATATGTAATAATAAAATAATTAACCTACAACCTATTAAAGTAAATATAATAACGCGAATATTCCTATTCAGAGTTGAACTTCCTTCAGTGGGCTTTGCCCAATTCATTTGTGTTCCAATAGGTTCATGATAAAAATTTGTAAAACAGAAAAACTCGTATAGAAGAACTCAATCGCATGTATCTTTTATCAAAATAGAATATAAAAAAACTCGTAATATTTGGTATTTCACGCAAACGGATGATCTATTATTAGTTAATCGACATACATAATGTTTTGAGTACATAGATTAGTTAATTAACCCCAAATATTTTTTATATATTATTTGGAGTTAATTTATTAATATAGCTCAAAACATTATGTACATAGAGTATACATACTCTATGTACGTACTCTATGATTATGTGCATAAGTTTTCTCCAGTGTGGCATTTAAGTTTGCAATAGAGATTCAACTTCTCCATTTCATAATAGGTAACTAGGCATAACATTCTAGATATATTCACTACACAAGCCATAGAATAAGTATAGTACAATCACTAATAAATGACAGTGGAATCTTATTGGACGTCAATGGATATTTCTAATCAATTAAAATTGAGTTTGATTTTGTATCACTTTGTTTCACCATGAAAGATTTTGTGATTGCTGATCGGGCCTTTAGCAGGCTGGAATGTGGTAGACCAATTTTCCACGTTTCTGATCATCTTCAAACTTGACAAACATCTATCCGAGATGGTGGGCTACATTTAGAGCCACCGATAGTGTAGCACAGAGAATCTTCTTCGTACAACACCCCAAAGTAATCGTCGTCACCTCGTCTAATTGGTTAACACTAACAGATTTGTAAGCACTCCACTGCAAATAAGAAAGTGGGGTGAGAGCGGATCCAGGTGGACCGGCAGGAAAGCGAAGATATCGTGCTCACATCCAGCCATACCTCTCTCCAGTCAATAACATTCGTCGCTGCCATTGGGCCAAGCCCGTGTCTATTGCCCTCTAGAGCACTGACGAGTCCCGGTGTACGCTGATGGAAGAGTTCGTGTTTGGAGAGAGAGGAAAACGATGACAAAATGAACTTCTCAAGCATCGTGTTCAAGGCTGTGGTGGCTCAATTTATGTTTGGGGTGCCATGTTGCACACTGGTTGTTCTTCACTCCCGATACTTCACCGCAAGTCAATGGGCAAGTCTACTGCAAGGTTTTGACTACGTTCATCAATGAAGGTAAGTTTCCTAAAATTAACTGGACACTTCAGCAGGACAACACTCCTGCTCACACCAGCCACCAAGTGCAATAGTTTCAGGCGCAGCACAACATCCATGTTTTCCTATGGCTACCTCTATATGATTGATAACAACAAAAATTGATATAATAAACTACGACAATCACTTTAATGTGTACCTTAAAAAAACATTTTATTAGTTATCAGAATACAACTGTAATATTAACATTTTATATATTGTTGTGCTAAAAGTTTTTATACAACCCCGCATATATACATGTATGAAATTTATATGTAGAAATTTTAGAAAAAATGTATATTTTGTGGTATAAACGGTAGGGTGGACAAAACTTAAGCACTTGAGTGTCTGTCTGACTATCTATCTATCTTTTTAAGGGGGTTGTAGATAAATAAATTAAATTTATAGATATGTATCTATACACTCAAGTGCTTAAGTTTTGTCCACCCTACCGTTTTATTATTTTTTTATTTATTAAAGTGATTCTCATAGTTCATTAAATCGAATTTTATAGTTATAAATCATATAGAAGTAGCACTGAAGAGGGCTGTTTACACAAATGTCCGTCTGATTTTTCTATGCACTTACTTTAGAGCTTAGACTGTCTATGTTTTAGGTAGGGCATACACTGTTATAGGGAGTCTATGTTTTAGGGTAGGGCATAGACTGTTATAGGGGAGTCTATGTTTTAGGGTAGGGTATACACTGTTATAGGGTAGTCTATGTTTTAGGTAGGGCATACACTGTTATAGGGTGGTATATGTTTTAGGTAGGGAATAGACTGTTATAGGGAGTCTATG
>JAUYWI010086686.1:0-12640 GCA_034780595.1 Parotoplana pacifica
TTAACACCCCCCCCCCCCCCAGTCGATAATGGGGGGTAGTACTACCCCCTAGCGAATATTGGAACTTGGTCCCAGAACGCATCAACCGATTTGGATGAAATTTGGAACCAAGATAGAAGATGAAGATCTGCAACTTTCTGTATTAAATATTTTAGGGTCCAATGATCCCAAGGTCACGTGCAAAATGTACAGTTTACATAAAAATCAATTGTGTCAAATAATGATGAAATTGGATAACATTTGCATATATTCCAAAAATATCATTATTCAAGATATAGGTAACAGTTTTTAAAAAAAAAATTGTGCCCAGGGTGCAACCTGAGAGCTATTTTTCTATTTATTGTTTTTGGAATAAAAACAATCCAAAGGATAACTTCTAAGAATTCACTCAATTGCGTCCCAGTACATGTTTTTCATTTAGTCACAATTTCAGAAAAATCTAATGAGTCAAAAAGTTATGATGGTTTATGTGCCCAAAAATTGAGTACATTATCAGATAAGTCTTGTCCAAAATGGTATACCAAATAAAAATGTATATTTTATATTTTTTATACAAAAATATGACCTATAATATATATTTAAAAAACGTATTTTTTCAGAACACCCTTTTGGACAAGACTTATCTGAGGACAACTCTGAAATTCCTATATTTAGATAGGGAGAAAGTGAAATTTAATTTGCTAATAAATAAAATATTCTTGAATGAAATTACTTCAAATTTAGCATGTCCATTCCATGTCTGATACATTAGAAGAGTGCCAAGTAAAAAAGTCAGAAATTTATTCAAAGTCAAAAATTGAGGTCAAGTGATTTGAGAACCAGACAAGACCAATGTACAAAAATCATTTTTTTGGAATTCATTTCTAGTGCAGAAATGATTCTAAAACCACTTAAAATGAACTAGAAACTAATATTGAGACACTAAAAAATAATTTAGAGCAATTTAATTGTTACAAAACTCAATTTTTATGTACCTGCCCCAGTATGGTGGGCATCATAGACCAGCAACCATAAATGTGATGTATGCAATTTTCTAATACAATATTTCTAATGCTTTTCTAATTCTAAATCTCAAATTTGAGCAAAATAGGATGTTTCGTTTGGATTTTAGAGCCATTTAAGTGATTCTAGCCAAAAATATCGATTTCCCTCCAAAAAAATAGATAATCAATAATATTTTTTGATTTGTGTTACTGAGCACCTAGTAAACCTAGACACCAACTTTGTAAACTTTAAGTTTTGAACTTGATGACGTCATCGACCCATAGCTAGACCCCCAGATGCAGGATGGTGCTCCAGCACATTTTACCATCCAGTCATCAACTATTTGAACAAAAGTCTACCCAACAGATGGATTGGCCGAAGAGTTACCAGGAGATTGGGCACCAAGAACTGATGTCATAAGCGATGAATCAGGGAAAACACTAACAAAAGAAAGGTGGAAAATCTACTGCAAACATATCTATAAAAAGATGCATCCAATAGGTAACAGACGAAATATGCAACTAATTTTATTCAAAATTTCATTTTTATCTGTTTCTCTCCTTACTGTCAAGGGGTAGAAAAACGAATGAGCTGGAAGAAAATAGTGGTCACTTTGAAAACGAACTGTCATGGAAACATGGGTATATTATCTGTATTTATTTTTTGTTTGTTATCTGGTAGTGCATTCATAAAAAATGGTTAGGGGGCGGGCGGTTCCCTGTGTGGACAATATTGAAACTCGGTGAAGTGAACTCACCTTGAGTAACTTGCGTTCTTTGTCATCTGGACGGGTTGGTCCATTCGATTCAATAGAACCTGCTGCTACTCGAATCCTGAATGTAATGCAGCCTCTCCTATCACGCTGGTCAGTGACGTCACGTAGTATGTCATCTGTGGATGTTAGAAGAATCTATTCCATTGTATTTGTAGTACATGACAAGTAGATCTGATAAGAGAAATTTACGAAAAATAATGAAAAAATAAAAATTCCAATATAACATTAAATTCTCAATACCTACAAAAAAATTATTTAAAATAGAATGACCAGGTCAACACATCATGATTAAGAATGGCGATATACGAAAATGCGACGAGGTTTCAAATCAATAGCAGACCCATTGCTCACGCATATTTTATTTCAACATCTAATAAAATATTACTAAATGTACATTAGTAAGTTCGAAAATAATTTGCATATTTAAACAACATTTTGTAGAATTAAAATAGAAATTACGCTTCTATTTCTATATATACAAAACATGAGTATTCTTATTCTCTCTTGTTATCTAATAAATAGTTCATTGTATAATTTCTTGACTATTTTTTATTCATTAAAATAACTACAAAACAACTAAGAGATTCATAAACAAAGGAAATATTATTTGTCAATTAACTATAATATGTAGAGTACACTTTTATGGACAAAACCAGGTTAACCATTTACAAGCAGTGTGTACTAGGAATCCACATACATATAATGTTAAATAAAGTCATCTATTCTAAAAAATATTATTATGCAAATGCATTACACAAATGTCTAAAAATTAGAAAAAAGGTTAATATCTAGTAAATAAAAGAAATTCTAAGCCACAAACATTGCTTCCAGTGTATAGTGTACAAATTCAATTTTATCGGAAATCGGTCAAGAATTGACAGTTAATGAAATTACCTATGATGTTTATGTTTTATAAAACAATTATATTATAAAGATAGGTGATTTCAATAAGCTTAGCATGATCTAATAGATCTTTTACACACACTTTTCCACTTTAATCAAGTTTTTATACACCAAGTTCTTATCTTCAACATAAAATTCACAATTTAAGGCTTTCAATAAATTTAAACAAACTGACCAGAAAAAAACAGAAATCTTACTTGAACAAATATAAATTGGAAAAACATTCAGTTAATGATGCCTGATTTTAGCAGTATGACATAAGCTGTTTTATTTGTAAACGTAATACTGGGTTTTTGGTAAGAATGCCAATTTCTTATTTTGTTTACTAGCAAATAATTCTGCATTTAGTATAATGAATTACCTAAACGAGAATACCTAAGTCCAAACATAGAATACAAACCAAAAATGTTGGAGGTGACACATCATAATTAATTTAGTAAAATCAACATTTAACTGCAAAGGGGGTTAAACAAAAAATAGTATGCGCATAATAACTCCCAAAGCGTAGTTAGGTAATAAACATATTTTGTGTATTAGCTGCAACTAATATGACTTTAGATAACTTGATGTTTAGTTCTTAAAAAAAATCTAGGAGCAAATATCAACAAGCTTAATTATCATCAACCAAAAGATTTGCAGGTTTAGTGAATAGATCTATATATTCAATGGAACATGTGCATTAAAACGTATCCACTAATATAGTAGTGCATGTATTTATTGAATATCAAGGCAATAGATCTCTAAAACCATAGATGTTAACGATATCTTCACATAATTTACCTCTATATTGTAGGTACTGGAGACTAACATTTAGGAGAAATAAACCAGAAAACAAGTCATTTCATTCATAATAACACCAAATTTGATACATTCACTGAACAAATCTAAGAGCTATGGAAAGTTCCTTTCTGCATACACCTTATTAGCTGATAATGGAATAAAGCACCAACAGCAATTGAATAATTGGGGCAAATACGGACCTAGAAACAAAGATTTGACTTTTATTTGAAAAATCATTTACACATCTTCGTATCCAAAACTTGTGTCAACTCTATATCTTTATAATTATTTCTAATATGCATCATTGATATTAACAGATCAACAAGACGTACATTGTTTGATTGTTTTAAAATTATGACCATTTAGTCAAAAGTAACAAACATAAATACAAAAAAGATTTAAAATTTAATGATCAATGTTCTATTTTTTACTAGAAGAGCTGGTTCGTAAACATAACATGTTAATTTAGAATGAAAGATAACTTAGCTACTATACTATCTAAGTTATTTTTGGTGCTTTTGATAATCATAAATGTGATATAAGAAAATCATTTAACAACAATTTCAGACTATCTAGGTATACCCTATCCAAATGTTCTTTATCTAAAACCATCAATTACACTAAATCACTTTAATAGAAAACATATTTATTTGCAAAGATGCTTCTAAAGACAGATTAAAATAAGCCAAGTAACAATTTAAGTGCACTCGTAAAAGTACATTTCTGCACTTTTGTCTGGGTCTGGGGGTAGGTAGGTACAACGAAATAGTATGCTTATATATACCCATGTAAATAGCCTGGTGTATAGCATATTAATGTCAACTTTCAGTGTATACACATTGACTGATTAAAAAATGAAACTTCTTTAAACACAAAAACTTCAGAATCCTTTCAAACACTTAGCTACATAAAATGTATATTTTATGAGTAAAGTTTCTTCTCATAAAAAAACTTTTTATCTATCGTTACAATAAATAAGATCATAAAAGCATATTAAAAAAGTAATCTATCATAGGAATTTAGTTGATGATACAAGTTATTATCATTAGGTAAGTATTGATATAAGTACCAATTTCAGAGGAACTGCAAATATTATTATGAGCAATAC
Source organism: Parotoplana pacifica (assembly GCA_034780595.1). NCBI lineage: Eukaryota > Metazoa > Platyhelminthes > Proseriata > Otoplanidae > Parotoplana > Parotoplana pacifica. The sequence continues at coordinate 4,551 of JAUYWI010086686.1, forward strand.
TTTTAGCGTAAAGTCTATTTGGCCTATTGTGAATATTGTAAATCATAAATGTCTATGATATTATACTATATTAAAAAAGTGTCTATTTAAATAGAAGACCCAAATGGATAATTAGTTCAGCAATTAGTTTTTCACTTCAACACATCTCTAATTGTCTGTAAATGATGTCATTTTGTAAATACGTGTACATATCATTTAAAACGTATTGCATTATTAGCTCTTTTGGTTTGAATAGTTGGCTTGGCTTGAATTATTATGACCTTGGAAAAGCAATTTACGACACAAACTGTGCATTCAACCGTTTCATTAAAAAATAGTCTATCACGATGTGTTTTTGAAAAGTAAAAACAATTTCCAAATTCATTTAGCAGAATATGATTATCTATTAGGACCTAGCAAATAAGTTTTAATAAAAAAAATATATAATTGGCATTATCGCATCCATTAGTATTAATACAACAAAAAAGTTCTATAAAGTCAAAATGGTTATTTGAGACACCTTAAAAAATATTAAAAGTGAGATTGGGACTTTTGTATCTATCTAGATAATATGTAGAATAAAATCTCTGCAGCAAACATACAAAAGTAAAAAAATAAAAATCTGTCAAGTCTTCGACAGTACTAACACCATAGAAATGAATATAATTTAACCAAAAGTGTAAAATTATGGCTTCAACATAAAAACAACAAATTTTCAAGATCAAACTAAAACTATATAATCATGTGCAGCTTGTTCTACACATAAGCTGAAGCATGATAAGATGGTCAGTCAAGCTTGGTGATTGAAAGTATTATCTAGTTCATCCGATCAGAAATGAAAAATGTAAAGTTATTAAAAGGCAAAACAATAACCAGAAATATGGTGTGGGACTTAGGACACTCATCGGTCAGTTTTAACCAGTTTTATGTGTAAAAGACCAAATAGAAACTAATAGAACTAAACTCTGTATGACCTTGTACTATCTATCTAAATACGTGATCGCACTCAATAGTGGAAGTTATACAGATGCAACTCGAGTTTAACTTCCAGTTAAATTATCGTCAATATCCAATGATGGCGAACAAGGTAGGTGAAGTGTCAAAAGTACATAATATGTGCCAGTAATGACATAATTTCCAAAACTGCAATGAAATGGATCAAGTTGTTGAAATGATCAAAACCTACATATAATCGGGATGGGAAGTGTTGTGCACTTACTCTCAAATACGCCATCATATTTGTGGCCTCAATTGCTTCTCCAGAATTTTGACGCCCATGAAGTCACAATTGTATGAGCTGGCCTTCAGTTAAGTCTTTATAAATCAGATGATTTATTTGTAGAACAATCTGAAAAAAAGAAAAGTCATTTTTAAGTCTGAATTTTCACAAATATTATTTTGTCTATTTCCAAAGATGAAAGGCAGTGACCAAAATTGCCTTATACAAAAAATGTGCAATTCATATTTACAAATCAGATCAGAGGTTAAATAGCCTTAACGTGAGCAAATAATGATATGCCTACATTTATATCTCAAAGTCGAGGGCAAACACAGGTATCTTTATTTCAAATAGCATATAATAGTTTTAAAACATTCAGAATATGATGAAAGGTGTGGTTTATTAAAATAAAACGAACTATACATATATAAACAGTCTCAGTCTATACTCATAAAGTGATACTATGGAACAAAAAGGCCGCCAACTAGCCTGACCACATATAAGTTTTAGGCAAATAATTTGAGTAAATAATAAAATATAAAATGATAAGCTAAACAGATCCTCATTATACATAAGTACATCATATGCCAAAATATTTTCGAAATTGAATAATGCACAACAGCACTGTGATCATTTGTAGCTGAACAATGATTGAACAGAGAAATTAGAAATTCCAAACTTTCTGTATTAAACTCAGAGACGGCCAGAAATTTTACAAAATAGTACTTAATATACTATAAACTTCTCAGCAAGGGGGGGTGTAGTGTACACCCTCTAGAATATCATACTTAACGTTCATTGATTGGGCTGAAATTTGGTACATAGGTAGGTACCTTGGATTGTTTTAGGGTAAAGGTTGTCTTTGAAAAAAAATCGATAATAGGACAGATAAGTTACAGAGGGCAAAAATAAATGTAGGTCCAATAGACATTCAGTAATGCAAATCCATAAAAAACAATTGATTATTGATCTTTAGTCAAAGAAATCGATATTTTTTGGGCTAAAATCACTGAAATAACTAAAAAATCTAAAACCAAATATCGTATTATGATGAAATTTGAGATTTAGAATTAGGTAGACATATTTATGAGGTCTACCATACCAGGAAGATGTAAAACGGAGTTGCTATCATTGTAAACAAGAAAATAGCTAAATTAGTGGTAGGATACGACCCAATAACTGACAGCATTATAACACTTCGTATTAAATCCAACCCTGTCCAACATCACAATTATACAGGTAAATGCCCCAACAGCGGAAACTATAGAAGAATTCTACAGCAAAGCCTAAGAAACGATAAGTAACATTCCTGGCCAATACATGACAATAGCGATAGGATACTGGAACGCTAAAGGTACTAATACAGGGTCATCAGAAAATTTGGACTGGGAGAAACCAATGAAAAAGAAAAACGACTTTTGGAATTCTGCAAAACCAATGACCTCAAAAATCACCCAAGACGCTTATATACTTGGAAAAGTCCAGGAGACAGGAGAAGAAAACTAGGAACAGACTATGGAAGCGACCACCAACGCATGATGTCCAAAATCAAAATCTAAAAGAAACACAAAAAAACAATGCGTTATGATGTCAACTCTATAAGAGATAACTTCAAGATAAAAGTAGAAAATAAATCTCTACAACTCCTAGAACTGAATGAAGAGATCAACCCAGCGGAGTTATGGACAAAAATGATGGAAACGTTACAACAACAGCAGAGAAAAGAAACATACAATCGTGGATCACAGAAAGCACAAAAGAAATTGCTAGACGAAGAAGACCAGCAAAAATTAGTAACAAAGAAGAATGAAAACGACTCAACAAAGAATTCACCGAACATGCAAAGAATAACAAAAATGTTTGTAGAAGGTAAATGCGAGAAAACAGAACACGAAAACAATCGATCCAACCCTAAAGATATCATGGAAGGAGAAAAATACAAACAAGTGGGTTCTGGAAAAAATCATTGCAAATCTAACACTTCGAGAAAACATTAAAAAAACTGACATACTTTGGACATGTTGTACAAAAAATAGCATAGAGAAATCGATCTTATTAGCAATGGTTGAGACAACAACAAGAAGATGATGATGATAAAGACCAAATATCACATAATTCCGAGACATCGAGAGTTCAACAGGACTGAATCTGATTCGAGCATGCAGAAGCTTTGAAAAAGATCGTCAAGGCAACCAAAGCAGTGTTAACATCACCACCTGACTAAAGAAGATAAATAAACATATTTTTTATATGTATGCATTAGATTTATTTATAAAAATGGTATGAATTAAACTCTGGAAACCATTTCATGTTTTAATGGGGGTTCAAAATGACTCGTTTACTTTTCAACAATCCTAAAAGTACAGCTGAACTTTTGAGCTAACAACTAGTGTCATTTGCTTCGCTTAGTATATACTGATAAAGGTAATCTCTTTTTCGACTTAAATTTCTTTCTTTTATGAGAATGATTATGTCATACATTAAGTACAACTTCTCGTCCGGTTAACAATAGTCTGTAGTTACTACATTGTAGAAAATAAAAGCTAAATGATATACAGGGTGAGTCATAGGTCCATGTGACTTTTGAATTTCATACTTCCCATGGAAAGATTGTATGAAATTTAAAAGTTGCATGGCGAACTGTAGAGTTTTATTTTCTACAATGTAGTAACTATCAGAGCATTGTGAACCCGTCTTAATTCAGCATATTAATCACTCATGGCTCACCTTATTGCTCACATTATAATTTAATCGATCACCAAACTGTTAATGAACATAATTATCTACAAGTTAGGGTTACAATGTCTGAGCTTCAAACCCATGAAGAGGGCGTTCTATGATGCTTTTCAAAACATGGATTGGATAAAGACGAAGTTCTTGACAATCTCCAAAGTATGAGGAAGAATGACTTCCTTGTATAACTTACGCTAGAAGCAATCGTATTCCTAAGCTGCCTTATAAAAGAGCTATTTGCAATTAGAGAAACTTGTAGTTGTATTTTTTTTATTTAAAGGCAAAAAGGAAATAAAATATTATATCGCAAAAAATATGGCAAAAACGTACTAATCGAAAATGGAAAAGGCCAAACGGGAAGACACCTTGATAGAAACCTAACACCCATAGTATATAATATGTATGTGATTTTAAAAAATAAATCTGCCAAGCAGATTAACTAATTAGTGATTTATTTTTGTTGTCTACTAAACCTTGTATTTCGTAAATACATATCAAAAATTAAAATTGTCGTTTCAGAAACGAGAACAAATTACTCCCCCCCCCAAAGCCACTTGTGGTTTATAAGATGCAATTCAGTTTTAAAAAAACTCATACCAGTAAAAGATATTTTCTCTTTGTAATAATGGACAAAACGTCTACGACATAGGCATCAGTAACTAACACAAAAACTCCATTATACATTAATAATGTAATAAAACTAAATAGTTATGAGCATCTACAGTCAGTCTAATAAATGAATAATCTCTTTTTAAATGGTATGATTTCTTAAGCAGGTTGCATATGGATCCTATACGAGATTCTAACTTAATGAAACCATTTTCTATTATAAAAATGTAAACATAGGCATGTACCTACCTATTTTAACGAGGTGACTAATGTAACAGTATTTGGCTAAGACAAGATCTAACATTAAGAATCAAAAATGGATAAAAGCCTACTTCGATACATAAATGGCTAAAACAATTCTGGTTGACATATCAAAAGTGAGGCTCAAGAATATAAAAATAAATGTATAATTATGTGAAAAAGAAGAAATTAGTGAGGAAATTATACATCGACATGACAATAAATAAGTTTATACTTAGAGTAATAAGGGATTAGATACAATTTCTGAATCAAATGAAATATAATATTGAAAGTAACAGAGCTATTGAAACCTTTTTTAAAAGTCACCATTTGGATGTTTAAAGTAGATAAAGCACATTATGAGTCAACCTGCTATAAATAGACTTGATGTCACCAAACAAAATCTTTGGTATAATACTGAGTAACTATGTTAAAGGAAAACGTTATATTATTCATAGACATCAGCAAACACCGACTATTGTATACCCAATTCACTATGAGATTCTCGAAATGAATAACTAGCACACACAAAAAATATTCAATAAATAAAACATAGTAAAATAAAAAAATAAGTGATTTAAAACGTGCTAGAAACAAGCACAGAAACAAAAACCCATCATAACATTACTAATAATGATAATAAAATCAACTCGCAATCTCAGCTTAGACTTTTATATAAGACCAGAGAGCAATAAAAAAACTCCGCGGAAATATAAATTTGGGAGGGGCTCAAACCATGACACTATAACTTTTTAACCGTATTTTACCGATCTACAAAAATATTAATATTTAGCCAAAAATGCAAAATCCAGGGAAAAACTCATCCCTGATTATGATTTAGTAAGAATGTTCTAAAAACAGAAACATAATTCAATTTGAAAAGCAACAAATACAGTTTAAAAAACGTTTGTCTAATAAGTGCATTTTCACTTCACATCTATAGCATCTAAGATGAAATATTCAGTATTAAAAATAAACAACTTTTGTAACATTTATAAAGTTATATGAAAGTCTGTGCTATAAGCTTTGAATACACAAAATAGCTAATCAATACATTAACTAGGTACCTAAATTCAGATTTATTTATGTTGAACTAATTTAACCCTTCATGACTAACGGCGGAGGGGGAGCTAACCACTTATTTTAGAATTGTCAAAAAACGACTGAGCAGATTTACATAAAATTAGGCTTGCTTAAACTATATTCTGTTGCTTTTGGTGTAAACCAGGGTTAGATCCTCTTAGGCTCACGTGACGGTCCTCTGAAAAACGGGTTAGGCCCATATTGCAAAAATCTACAGTTTCAAAATGTAAATTCTGAAGTCAAATAATCATAGAATTGGTAAATATTTGGTACACATATAGTAAACACTCCACTATTGAAGACAAATTCCGGGTTTTTAAAAATATTACAAACTAAGAGCTAAAAATCGATAAATTTCAGTTTATTTAAATTATACAAAAACTAACGAACAAAATTTGTTCAAATTTTACCAAAATGTTGGCTTAACAACTGTGGAAAATTTCTTTAAGAAATCATGAAATTTGTTGGGCCAAAAATTGCTTATAATTGGAAATCCTTTATAATTTAAATAAGAAAATATTGAAATTTAATTTAATATTAAAACATGAATAGTTCATTGGAATGCCTTCATATTTGGCATATCTATACTTTATTTGATATGTAATTAGTGCACCAAGTAAAAGATCATAAATGTTTCCAAAGTCAGAAATTGAGGTCCAGTGATATCGGGGCCTGGACGGGGCTGATGTATTAAAAATGGATTTTTTTCTCAAATTTAATTTTAAAGCATAAAATCATTTGAAAATCAAGATATGACCTAAAAACTAATAATATTCGTAAGTAATTTTAAGTCAATTAGAGCCATATACATTTGAAGAACTTCAATTAAGAAAAAAATCAATTTTTATAGACCTGCCCCAGTATGGTGGGCCATTTAAATCAACAACCATAAAATGAGACATTTACGTAAAACATACTTCTAATGCCTTCATAATTCCAAATCTCAAATTTGAGCAAGATAGGATGTTTGGGTGGGATTTTAGAAATATGAAAAAAAAGCTTTTATGGATTTGTATGTATAAGTCCCTAGATAACCTACACACCAAATTTGAACTAAACTGAACAATCTTGAAGTTTTCGGATCTGATGACGTCATCAGCCCCAAGCTCGCTCCCTCAAGTTTATTTTTTATTCAAAGAATCAGGTGAAAAAAGTGGTAAACAGAATATACATCTCATTATTTAAGATAAATTATGGCACTTTTGTTTAAAAAGTTTTTTATTTTCTTTAAAATCAATGAAAATAATCCTTAGTGTACATATAATCAATGTGAAAATTCTGTGTCAAAAATAGTCATAAATTCATTATAATTATTTGTATGAAAAAACTTTTAGATAAAGAACACTTTAAATTTTATTGACAATCAGTGGATTGACTTCAATTAGGCACATCTAGCCCTTATGTATGTAATACGTTAATAATGCACCAATAACCTACCTAATAAAGTCAAAACTTTATCCCAAATCTGATTTATTCGGAGGACTAGACTCAATCAATGCAAAAAATTGAATTAATTTCCATTCCACTAGAAGTGATCTAAAAATTAAAATAAACAATTTAGAGCTACATATTAATTGAGAACATAAACAACCTTTTTTTAACCAAATTAATTATGTAGTGACCCTTTTATACCAGATATGCAAGGAACTCAAACTTTTAACATTATTTCTAATGGTTTTTAATGTCTATTATGACGTTGTAGTCGATTTTAGAAACATTTCATAATAATTAATATAAAAAAGCTATTTTAAAATATTGACAATAAATAATATTTTTAAAATTTCAAACTTAATTCTTCAGTGATTCACTCATAGGAACACCTTGCTAAATACGAAACATTGATTGGTAAATATACAAACTAGAAAATGCGAAATTTCCTGATCTGACTTCAAAGGGCTACTAACAGAGGCTCATATTGACTCAAATTTATCAATACAAGAATCTTCCTGATTTGACACTAAGGTAGTGTGCTGCCAAATTAAAAGTCAAGCAGCACATACACAGAGCACCACAAAAACAAATTAAAATCCCAATGTAATGTGTATAAGGATCCTTAATGCAGTGGTCCGCAAACTTTTCAGTGCTACCTGCCAAAATAATATTGTTTGGACCACAACCGGCCACATTAGAAAAAAATCATTACATAGGTATAATATGCAAACTATTTAATAAGGAAAACATGTATACAAATACAGAATTGCAACCAAGAAAAAAGTAAATACAATCT
>JAUYWI010086697.1:0-12637 GCA_034780595.1 Parotoplana pacifica
TGATTTTTATGTTGAGCCTAGTAAGCTATTTTTAAAATTAAAAATTCCATTTTATTATAGAATTACTATAGCAGGGTAGAACTTCTTTTTGCACTTTAGTGTATATGTAAAAATTAGTTTGTGAAATTAGGATTTTAATTTTTGTTTATATACTTTGAATGTACATTGTACAGATTAAGGTGGCTAAATAAACTAATAATATACATATAATATGACTGAGGAAATTATTTAGGTTTGATGTCCAACTTGTTCAATTTTTCTGCCTTTTTAAAAATTTAAATTATAGAATTTGTTTGCTCAAATAAAAGTATTTATCTAAAAATGTTAGCACTATGAAAAATAAACTTTACTTAATTTAAACTTTTAGCTAACACATTATTAAACTACATTTATTTATTTGTTACTTTCAGATTTGTTTTTTAAAATCTATATGTATCATTGATAAAATACTGTCTCATGCAAGAACACCTATATTAGTTAGATATTTCTATGAAGGCGTTATCAAATTTAGTGTTTGTTAACTAAATTTATTTGATAAACAGTTGACTTAAATAATTGATTATAAGCCTTATTTTAAAGAAATTGCAATTCACACATCTTAATATTCAAAATTTATTTCGTTTTTAGGTTATTTACAATAAATCGTAGTGTACTGTTTGGAAAATGTTCCCATAAATAGTATTTGTTCCTATAAAACATTAAAGCTGAAAACATTTGGGATATTAAAATGAAATAATTTTAGCATAGGTGGAAGCTAAAATTATTTTTAAAAAATAGATTAGTTAAGTTTTGAATAAAAACAATTCTTTGACTTTCATTAAAGCGCTTCTACGTTAATGGAGAAATAAGATGTGATCTGTAAAATGTGAACTGTTGAGCTTTTAAATATTGTGTACATATGTATATGATACTAGCTAGAAAACAAGAAAAGTTTATAAGACATCGAATGTATATACATATTTATACATACATACATATATGTACAATAGATACTGAGCAAATTATGAAGTATACGCATCAACATTATTATGGCTTATTTTCTAAAGTCATTAGTTTGTGTAGGTACAATAAGACAGCATCATACCTTTGTTACCTCTGCATACCTTCTTAGAATTTGTCTGAAGCAAAGTGCTTTCTAAATCATTTTTATAACTCATTATAGTTTTCAAACGACAACTCTTGGTTGTACCTATAGAATTATATGTAATATTTCTAGGTGCAATCGTTATTAATTTTGCATATTTTAAAATTAGTACTATTTTGCTAAAGGACAGTAATTTTTGCTCTTTGTTAACCAAGATATCGAAAAACTTTGAAATCTGATCTTTCTTATATTGCTAATATTAAGAAAAGTGAATATTGTCTGAATGTTATTTTTTAACATAAAAAATACCTACTACAAAGAAAATACACTTAGGTGTGGACAAGTCCATAGAGGAGCATGACAACTTATTTTCCTATAATAAAAACATGAAAATATTGCTAGTCTTAGGTTAACTGCCGGCAGACGGTAATTCATTGTTCATTAAATATTTTAAATTATTGTGTACTTACTAGAATTCGATCGATAATTTGGAAATTTAATTTTCATATTTTATAATTATTATAGTTAGAAAAACAATGTTATTAAATATAATATTGTTTGGTTTTCATATACGTACATATCCTATTATAGCTGTCGCTGCTATGTGAGAAAATATTGACTTATAGATTTACTTTTTAAGGATATTACTTTGAAATGAATAAGATACAAAGAAAATGTTTCACAAAGATATTGAGCTAGTGACTTTATTTATTGCACTAGAATTTCTCTAATTTGGATTAGTTTGCAGTGACATAATAAAATGACCGAGTGGGATTTTGTTTCGTTCATATAAATAGGCGTGATATTGAAGCATGGTAAATAGAAGGAGTGACAGCAAATAGTGTACTAACTAAAACAAATAATTTCATTTTTAAAATATCATTGATACTTTTGTGTTATTTGAAGTTTATTTTTTAGTTCTACAAAGATCATATTACTAGGTATATTCATAAATAATGACAGTTACTTTATTATTTATTATATAAACTGATAAAACATATTACAATACTGCATTTTTTACTGTATAATATATGTTTACCACTTCTATCATAATAGTTCTGTTAAGTCATTATTATTTGTTAGAAGCTCGTGTTTCAATGATGACCTTAGTTATTTTTATAACCAATACAAAGATTATCTGTTTAGGGACATATCTTTATAATAATTTATATATTATAATTGCTCTTTGAACCGATCGAAGGTTACTGTGAAATAATTCGGAAAATAAAGATTCAACTATATATGTAGGTATACACTAATGATAACTTAGTTTAATAATAATGTATTTTTATAACTTTCCTACCATATCATGTTACTTTTAATTGATATTTCTGTTTCTAGGAGGGCAATATACTGAAAAAGGAGTTGGATAATACCTAGATTTAGAATTATTTCATTGAATTAATAGGGGTGAATAATCAATATATATTAGTTCTACTATCTTCATTAGGTATAATATCGCTGATACTATATTTTCGTTTGTATGATAAAATTCAGTTTCCTACCTGTAGGATAGTATAAATTTTCTTAAAATATTTTATACTGATCATCATCACACGAGATCTAACAGCCTTTCTCTTTTTCTCCATTTTGTGATTAATGTGGATTTCAAACTGATAGTTACTTAGGTAATGTGTATGATAGATAACTCAGATTGAATAATTGAGATTCAGAAGCTGTATAGGTACGTCAGAAACTAATTGAATTCTTCACGCATTTACTTGTTACTATAGTGACAAATCAGAGAAAAAAGAAAAGAAAAATATGGACACAAAACTATACCATGTATATAGAATAGTATAAAAGATAGGAAATGTTTTATAAAACATTTTCTGATGTTATAATGTAATGGTTTCAAATTTTGAGAGCCTAAATAATAGATACCTACATAAAATATCTTGATAGGCTAAGATGTTTTTAACAGTTATTAGACATATTAAATTGCAAAGAAGATTTTAAATGACAATCTTCAGAAGCCATATTAAAATTACACAATTTGGTATGATTTCTAAAGATACAGACAAGATATTGTTTTAGATAACAATACTGTAGACTGTGTTTGTCTAGTGAATCGTGACCAGCAGACATCCTGTTTCAATATTATCCATTGTAAGCCATAAAGAAGTTATAAAATTTCTTATACTTTTTTCAGAAGTATAGACAGTGCTTGCATCTTGTAAATGTTAGTAATTTAGAAATTGTAGTCTTCTTTTATAAAACTCATTTAAATTTTAATTAGTGTATATTTATGTTGTCATGGCAATGAACTTTTATCTAACAGTTCTAACTGGTTCTATCTCATCAATTTCACTAAAGATTTTATAACGAATTTCTAAATAATGAAAATTCCACATGATATTTAAGCCATGTCCTAATACAACTTGACAAAAATAAATGGTAGCTCTCATGAGAAATAAACCATAACAGAATTAGGTAGTTGTTAAAAGGGATCAAACCTGAAATAATTCTTTGAGTGGGTGGTATCAAAGATTTTAATAAATATTCTATTAAATATGGACCCTAATTGATCTAGTTTTTATGATGTACTTGTACTTTGATAACAAATTCCTAATTATTTCTGTTCACTAGAGATACAAAATTATCGCTATCGATACTGTTTTATTCTTTTGTAAATTTGTGCAAAATATATTTATAATATTTTACTTTGGTATACTGAATGTAAGGAATGTCATAATGGGTAGTTTCTATTTTTGTATTAGTCATAGACTAGTAGATAATGGATATGCAAAACTGGAAATTTTTTACCTTCCCGTTCTTTATTTATTTGTGTAAAGGTACTTTTAATAAGAGATTCTATTGTTTTATTTGATAAACAAAAGACTTAGTGGTGTCAACTCTGAATAAAACTACCTACATCTTTTTTAGTTTATAATTGACTTTCACTTATGAATACTATTTATGTAGTAGCTAAGTGCAATTTTAGTTGGTTTAGTCGCCATTGTAAGACCATATTTTTACATTTTAAATACAATGTAAGTAGTTTGAGTGACAGATTTAGGCTATCAAGTGTTACAGTCTATGTCCATAATCAGTCAATAATTTAAACATCCCTAAAGGGTAGTCGTGTCTTATACCTGTGTACAAGCTAATTTTCTTAGACGTTGGTATGCGAAGAATTGCACCCAGCTCAAATCTATTTTATTGATCAGGGAAAATTCAATGAGATGCAGGTATACGACAGATGCATGGGTTTCTTTAAAAAAAGATGTGAGATTAATTTAATTAGACTGAAAGATGACATAGCTATATTAATATTCACTGTCAGTAAAATTTGCCTATCTGAAGAACATACCATATTACATCATAAACACTGGGTGCATTCTGTAAATTTTATAGTAGGCCAACTACGAATGAGTGGTACCTAGAACAAAAACTTTGTAAATCTTAATAAGTTTAAAATAAAATCATTTTTAAACTATAATTTATAAACAATTTTTTTATATAGTAATAATACATTATAGTATGTACTACATTTTTAAATTGTTGAAAATATTTTTATTTCAGAAAACCTTTTAAGTTCAACGAAAATTACGAAACTTAACTTGGTTCATCGGGATAGCAGTGGGTGAGGATTTTGTTATGCATATGTTGCTTATTTTAATAAACTAATACTGCAAGTAGCCTTCTAATGAGTACCTCCTACTCTAACGTATGTTTCTCTCTAAGTATGAACAATATAGCATTGCACTGGAAAATAAATAGGTTTTATTATATACAAAAGAACTGATTTTTATAAACATAATGCATTATAAATTGTTTTTTGCTCGATTGATTTATTTTCAAAAGTACTTTTTTTATTTGATAGCTTTATAAAGTTATTGCTTATTGAACCAGAAAATCATACTAATTTATTTTATAAATACTGTCTCTCATATGAAACTTACTTAAAAAAATCGAAATGGTCAGCCTCTTTAAATAGTAAATTATAGCAAAATGTTACGATTGCTTTCCTTCTGTTTTCTCTGACGGCTGCATTATAGAATATGAAAACTTAGTAGTTCAGCTTGAATTTCCGTGATTTAATAAATAGGGTTGTAGCTCACAGAGGTGAAAAATTCAAAATGGGCGCATTTCATTTTCTTCTGATATAAAATGTGAAAAATTTATTCTTCGAATTAAAGTAGTTTTAGTGGAATGTGTATTATTATGTAAAACTTAATGAAATATGAAGACATTAATGTAGAGGTATAAATGACGGAGCAGTTTAAACTTCTATTGAATACGGCATAAACGAGATGTCAAAATTACTTCTTGTGTGACAGGTCGATCAGTGGATAAATATGTTTTGCGGTATTAGAAACAGGTCCTGTGACTGGTCCCTATTACTGGTCACCTGGTGTTTGTGGTTTTACAAGTGATTTATAACTTACTTCAGTACTCTTCCTTTCTTTTCTACACACATTCAGCTGAGATCTTCATATCTTTGTAAGTTCTTGACAATAGCAGTCCGGGGCTTGGAGAATCTTTGTAGTTAATAATAAACTGAGAAACTATGAGACTTTGTCATATTTAATTAGTTCATGAAGGGCACTAAAACATTATTTGGGAGTTTATAGACTGAAGACCTTAGGTAGGTGTACTTACCCCCACCCCCCCATCTTCTACTTTCCCCACTAGCAACAGGCCTGAATAAATAGTCAATAATTGCTTTACTAAAACTAATAATAATTAATGGGTCCAGACAAGTGCAATAATTTCAATTGGTTAGAGAGTACTGTTGAGGTTTTAAGTATAGCAGATTATGTTATAGCAATTTTGTAATTAATAGCCGGCCTTCATAATATGTAGTTTAGGTTACTCAGATCAAACCTATGAAGCATTTTCTCTCAAGCTGGTGTAATGATTAGACTTTATCTATCTGAGAATATTTGCTGCTTTATGTGTGTCACTGTTGTCATTTTAAATATCACCTCGCTAAGCTACAATGAGATTCAAGATTTCCACTAATTACCTCAGCTTGAACTACCTTTACTTCTAGAATTGGCATGTCTTGTGAGAATATGTCGACTATTAAATCGTTACAATTTATTTTTGCTAGACATTGTTCAATAGTAGACTTAAACCTACGGGTGCGTTATAAGTTTTGCCTTCCACCATTGTAATCTGTTCTTTCATTAGTGCTAGCAACGAAATTTCAGAGAGCAATGCCTATCATGGTCCTCTAGGTTACTTAAATCAATATTTTATGCTGAAGTAGTTTAGTTGTGTGATCATAAATACGACAGGTTTCTAAACTGATGACTCATTAGATCTGATAGAACAATGTTATGTAGAAACCATGAAATATTTGACTGACAGTACATTGTTGGTAAAAATACTATAGTTGGATATATAGCTGACTACTATCGATATGCTTATTTTTTCTTAAGTGTACTACTTAAAATTTTTATTAAAGTTGTATATTTTTGTGTTTTATTCGCTGGTATAAAAATTGGGGAAAACTAGGTATACCTAGTTTTTGCTAATTCAAATGGAGTTTTGTATTACAATGAATCATGCTGATAATAACAAAATAAACACTGAAATTCATGTTTTTGTTCATGGAAATTTTTAATGGAGTCTTTTTTTAATATTTAAATCCATCATTTAACCACGTCTTAAATGCATATGTATCTACCAATGGACAACGTCTTAAGCGAATCCAGGAGGCCATTTCCAACATTTATTAGAAATTGTAAAGTGTATGTTCATATTTTAAATAAAAGCAATTTGGATTGAACATTCTTTTATCGAGATTTTAGTCAATTGTTACTGCTGTGAAAAAGACTTTTGGACACCTTGCACATAGATTACATGCATATGATGGTCTTGTATACTGGAAGTCCATGACCTGTATTGTAACATAGTAATTCTATATAACCTGTTTTTGATACAAGTAAATATTTATTATGCAATCATATTATTAGCTTATGCTTATTAAATTCACATGTATGAAAAATATGCCATTATAGATACATATTGTACAATGCAACCACCAAAATCAAATAGTATTTTAGTTTAAACTTTCAAATGTATTAAACATATAGGTATCTATTCTTAAGTACAAAATTTAGTATTCTTATGTTTCATAATACTCGTACATTCCCATTACCTGTCACAGTGAGTAGGTACTTGTGTATTACCTTGACTATAACTTGATCAGTATTTTGGTTTTCTTTCTAGTTTTAGTTGTCATTTTATCAGATTATTAGAGCATTGCTATGAATTGTCTAGGTCTTTGGTTTTAAGTGCTAAATAATCTAAATTATGCATGTCTATAATATAGCGATTTATTAAGATAAGTTATACCTACATTCGCTTTCTAACGCTTGATATCTAGATAAATTGGAGCCAGTTCTAGTATAATTTTTATCAACTAATTTATTTTAACAATTAATTTAATATTATGTCTAAACACAATAAATTTATATTGAAGATTGTCTGACTTTTACATTTAATTTCTTATAAATTACTGATTAATAAGTATAAAACTGGTTAATTAGTTCATGTAAAATGTTGAGAAAAATTACTTAAAATATAAGTTTAATAAAAATGCATAGGAGAAGTCAGTTCTTTTAAATAATGAAAAGTTATCGATATATAACGAAAATCCTATGGTTACGAATTTCTCATTAACCCGATTTGCGTGAAAGCTAATATGATTTATTTTAATGGAGCGTTTTTTATTTTGAAAAGATTTAAAAGACTGATCGAAATAGTAAAGCTTTGTGTTTTTTTCGAAAGAAAATATTTAACAATTTTTTCGAAAAAAACACGTAATAACAGGACTTTTATTTTAAGTTTCTATTACACATATACATGTTTATGAGGTTGTCAATATGACTGCCAAATATTATTAACTTTTGAATATTTCATATTTTGTAAAATATTTTACCCAAATTTAACAATCATTTTTATTATGAGATTGTCTCATGTTAGGCACACAACAACAACAAATCCAGTGAAAATTTTATTAAAAATACACATTGTGTATTGGATCTGTACTTTTATAGCATGATAATAAACCATTACCCTCGAATTGCAATTAAGGCATCAGGTACTAATAGCTTTTGATCACAAGATGTAGGTACCTATACTAGACATATCATACTAGTGTACTATGTATTTTATTTATTAACTAACCAGATATTTAAAAAGAGGTACTTATATGATTTTTATAAATATGGACTTTGACTTTTAAAATGTTATACGAAGGTATATTGGGACTAAGGCACCTAGTAAGTTTATTTAGGTCTTATTTTCGAGTACCTACATGCACAGAACGTCATAGTATCAGGTATCACCTGAAAGATTGGTTTGACTGGATATTATCTTATCTTCGTAGTTTTATGCAAATCAATGTACAACTTGAAGTGAATATATATTATTATGATTCCTTGTTCGATATTATACGTTTAATTTTATCTTCATAAATTATTTTGTCAACATTTTCTTTTTTTTCTCAATAATTAATAAGTACCTATTTATTGCTGAAGTTTTACATTCAGTTAAATCTTCTATTGTGTATTTTTAAGTTTTAAAATGATCTCTTAATTGGAGTGTACATGTTACCAAATGAATTTCATAGAACATAGTGAAAAGAAAATTGTAAAATTTGAGATTTTGATCATTTATCTTTAGAAAAGTTATTTTCATTCATTTAACAGTATGCTCTATCTATACTAACTCGTCATATGAAACTATATAATTTTCCATTGTATTTAATTAAAATGAAAAAGGAAGCAGTTTTAATGACGTTTCAGTTAGACTTATTTTAAAAATCAATACACAACAAAATCGATGTGATCAATAATTTTTGAAAAAATGGGATAATAATTTTACTATATTGCTTGAATGTTCTAAATTTCAAGACAACAACACAAATAGCATGTTATTTCATAGAAGAGCGAGACAATTTTACAATGGTGACATTCTTTTAAAAAATTGATAAGGAGGCGAACTAGAGGCCGATGAAGTCATGAGGTCGAAAAATTAAAATTTGTTCGATTGACTTCAAATTTGGTGTGTACATTTATACGAACCCAGTGACACGAATTCGTAATTATTTTTTGATTTTTTGTAAAAACTATTTTGCAAAATTAGGTCAAACTTAAAATTTTCAGAGGGCATTTACATAACCTCAGGGGCATCAAATACCGAAAGATCCGAAAGAAAAATTTGGTATGGTGTTTCCAAATTTAATCCCATTTGATTGAACCCTTTGGCCAACGGAATTAGATAAAAAACACTTAGGAAGCCAAAATATAAAAAAATAACCTTCCTTAATTGTTAATATTATCCAGTATCAAAAACAATTCAGCATCCAACTATATTTTAATTTTTGAAGTTTTATTAATTAAATAGCTAAAAATTGATTGAAAATTAATTAATGTTTTCTGCTAATTTTGAATAGGTGATAGACAAACATTAATTCAGGTTGTCTGCTTTTGAATTTCATTTTTGTCACAAAGCTATCGTTAAATTCAAATTGGAAATTTAAACTATGTAAAATAAAAGTGGCGATTGTCTCTTAAAATAACTATATAGGATTCATTAAAATTCATAATCAATGTCTAAACTGTCGCCATTTTTTATTTAGGCGGATGGTTTCTAATTTATCTAAAGTTTCGATCTAAAAACATTTTTATCACATTTCCATTCTTCCTTATTCGTATTTATTCATTATCAATATTGATTTTATTGAAACAGTAAATATATACCTCATGTTGATTTACTTGGTCACTGAAATACAAATATAGATATAAAAGTAAAACTAATTTGAAAAAAATTAAGTTAAATTATTCTAAGTTCTGTATAAATATGTAGATACCTATCTGATCGTCAAAAGAGCCAATTTCCAAACAAACTTATCATAAGACGTATAGTTTAAATCAGTAAAATAAAGTATTTAGATCTTATAAAATCAAAATGAATAATTTCATAGAATTATATTTTAGAAAAATGTTACTTTTTCTTTGTAAGTAGTACAGTGATTCACCGTTTTTAAAAATGCATTAAATTAATTGCCTTGAATTTTGATTGGATAATGTTTTGTGTTGCTGATATTTCATTAAAAGAATAATATTATTTTTAAATAGTTAGTTGTAAAATGCAATGTACTTCATGTGCTATATAATTTTTAATTCATTTAATTGTAATACATTTGTGTCTATATAATTTACAGTTGTGTAAGAAATTCATATTGAATATTATTCGCCACTTTGTTTACTGTATAAATGAGTATAGTAGGTATTTTTAAATATTGCGATTCATCATTATGAAATGCATTATTAATCTTGCTGGAAATGGACAAGACCTCAATGAACATTTATCTTCAAAAAATGATTCTTCTATTGAAAAGGAATTTAAATGTGATTCAAGGTTTGTATTGTTGAGGTTTTTTTATTTATTCTAATAGTTGCCTACATTGAAGGTCTTATTTTTATTTTCTAAATTTTGTTCATATTGTAGGTAGGTATTATATACAAGTTTTGGGCACTTTTCCTATCTTGCATACATAGACTTTTAAACATCCTGACAATTTTGTTTTAGTGTTATTTCATTTTATACAAAAGACAAAGACAATTAAAAATGTTCGATAGAAAAGTTCCAGAACTCGATGTGGACAATTCCCCTCGCGTTTAAGAACGCGATCAGCATGAGCTTGATTTTAGACCTCGACTGTCTTGCTTTCTTTGGTCTCAGCGATTACGCACACTTCCACTGAAGGCTCTGGCGCTTGGTCTCCGGATCATACTCGAAGAGCCAAGACTCATCACCAGTGATGACTCTCTGCAGCACGTCTGGCTCGGTTTGGAGTTTCTCTAGATGTCCTGACACACCTCCACGCACCACTCCTTCCGATCATCATTCAGAAGTTTCGGCACCATCTTCGCGCATATTTTCTGCATACCAAAATCGTCCATGATAATCTTCCAGACACTGTCATGGTTGATTTCTAGCTAATTTGCCATCATTCGAACAGTCAACCGACGATTACCACGCACCATTTGCTTCACGCGCTCAATATTGTCTGCAGTCCTGCTCTTTGAAGGTATACCACTCCTAGAGTCGTCTTCCACTCCTCGCGTCCCTCCTTGAACCGCTTGTGTTACTCAAAGACACGTGAGCATAACATTGTCTCATCTCCGTATACTTGCTGCAGTATTCCGAGTGCATCCGATGGACAAGAAATTTCAGATTGATACTTTGCTCTGTTGTCATAGCTTGAGGAGTGAAATTTAAGTAGCTTGTGAAAATTGTAGAATGGCTCCAGATAGCTGAAATTGCAGTTATATACTCATAGGTATTACATCACATGGTGACGTAATTCGTTAATTGTTACACCACTTGTAGCTTACACACACCATAATTTTAAATTCTTCAAATATGCACTCCAGTGTAAAAAGAATCGCCACCCAAATACCTAATTGTACTTATATTAAACTCACAAATTTATTGATTTATATGCCAATTAAATTAATCAATTGGTTAGTTAGTATCTATGATTTACCTAACCAATTGGGTGATTTCTATTCATTAGATATGTTCAATAATTAAAATCTATGCCTATTAAGCTAATAAAATAATGAATCAGCACGCTTATGTTAAATTTCAATTGTAGGGTGACGATTCTACCGAACATCTAAAATTGTATGAAATTATTCTTTAGGAGAGTATAGAATGCTGGGAAGCGCAGAGAAGCGCAATGCCGTGTGGTAATTTTCGCTGATCTACAGCCTTGTCAAGTGTATGGTGGAATTTAGAATATTAAATGTAAACGTTCTTGGCTTTCTGCCTTGTTGTTGAATTTAGGTTGTTTCTTTTTTATGAAGATGGCTTCTTTGTATCTGCGTTTAGTGATATCGGTTGCTTTGCCAAGAATTTTGTATGTGAATATTTCTTGGCATTGTTGGATGTGTTTAGAGATTGAGCTCTGTTTGTTGATTCTGGTGTGTAGAGGTCTGATGGAGCTAGGCAGCATTGTTAATGGTTATAATATTTTAGCAAGCGAAATGGTTCAAAACTACAAGTGCGCTCACTCAACAGTTTGCAGATTAACATTGCCCGTAATGAACAAAGCAATTATGAACATCAAACCATCATGGCCTTCCCACATACCGAATGAAGGATCGTTTGATAGATAGGCTACTGTTGGGGCATGTATAGCAGCAAAATCCCACTACTGGCGAACATTCAGTATTCAAAATGCTTAATAACTCTCTCCACGTTGCAGACTAGAAGCAACTGTGGGAAACGAATCCACCAGATACAATATGGAATGGTGCAAGTTAAAAATGTTGTTAATTTTGAGTTTCGCAACCCATAATATAAAATTGTGTTAACACAGTACGACGAGACTAAATTTGTTCGCCTTCCCTACGGCAAGAATATCAAAGAAAACTTTTCAATATACGATGTTCTTCTTCTTTATTTCTGTACCCATTGGGCCGACTACCTGTTCGGTAGCCGATCACAGCGACAACAGCTCTTATACCTGTGACCCAGAAAAGTGTGTGCATTTCGCAAGCTACACACGGTGCAGCCAGTACC
>JAUYWI010086708.1:0-12635 GCA_034780595.1 Parotoplana pacifica
CGGAAGATATTTTGAAAATACATATAATATTAACGTCTAATACAAGTTTATTGTGGGTGCAATTTGGGATCAATGTCGACAAATTGAATTTTGTTGATTAAAAAATCTCTCGATTAGATTTTATTTAAAACTTCTGTCTGTTGCATAACTGCATATACCGAGGGGGGGGGGGTAGTACTATCCCTCCCAATGGAATGTTTTAGGGTAAACGATTTTTCCTGGGAGCAAGGGACTTAGTGATACAAATCTAAAAAACATTGTTTATCACTAAATGGCTCTTATCTAAAATCTAAAAGAACAGTCTAAGCTGTTCAAATTTGAGATTTAATAAGCTATTAGACAAGGTATAAAAAATTGGATGCCTCGCTCTTATGGTTGCTGGTGTATATGGGCCACCATACCAGGTTTTTAATTTTTAACAATTAAATGGCCCTAAATGATTTAAAATGACCTGTTATTAGTTTCTGTGGTTTTAAAATCATTTTAGTGACTAGAAGTGAATTTCAGAAAATTTGATTTTAAACATGTCTGCTGGGTACAGTCCTCAAATCAGTGAACCCCAATCTCTGACTTTGGATAGAGCTTGACCTTTTTTATTAGGCAAACGTATCAGATATGGAATAGACATGTTAAATTTGGAGGAATTCCAATCCAAAATTCTTAATTTATCAGCAAATAAATTATTATCTTTTCGCTATCTAAATAGACAAAGTTGTCATATATGCTCAATTTTGACACAAAAACCATTGTAACTCTCTTTTTGGTTCATATTGTTCAATAATAGATTTACTAAAATTTCATCATTACTTGACAGCAATTTTTTGTAAAAAGTATACTTTGCCCAAATGAGGTCAAATTTATTTTATCAGAGGGGGGGGGTTGGACCCTAAATATTTTTATACTAGTTGCATATCTTTATCTTCTATTTGGTTCCAAATTTAAGTCAATTAATTGACGCGTTTCTCGTAACAAAATTCCAATATTTGCTGGGGCAGGGGTAGTCGACCAGGAGTTAACAAAACCTCATAAAGAAATATTGAACATTTCTGTCAAAAATTGATGACAATTATAAGGTGAAATTTAATTTGCTAATAAAATACGAAAACTTTCACATTAGACTACGTTTTAGCTGCTATAGTTTTAGTGTGCCAAATAGAAAAATATGTAATAAAAGTCAGAAATTGAGGTACACTGATTTTGGGCCTAGACCAACGGAGAGTAGACGTTAACATTTAGTGGCCATATTTTAGTTTTAGTGACTAATTCCAACACTAAATTCTTAAACATTATTTTTAAAATGACCCACTACGAGAGTTCATAACCAAAATGCAACTAATTTATTATATCTGAAACTGGGTGAACTAATTAGTAATACGTTACATTCAAACCAGGTAAGTCCCTTCGCATAAATATTCTTTTCTGTATAGGATAAATGACATTTCAGCAAGGTAGGTGCCAACAACTTACAAGACCTACTCCATATTACATATTTAATTTCTAAAAATATATTTTGTAAAATGAATATTACACTTCGGATATTATTATCATTGGAAATGAATTTTATGATGGTGGGTATTAACGTAACATTCCTAATTGCAGCTAATTATATATGGTATCTTTTAACCTTCAGGTAAACTAGTTATATATCAAAATTGTTAAACAAAACCATTAATTCTGCTTTTTATCTTGAAATTATAAGACTCTTTTGGGAATAATATAAAATTTAGCTATTTGTTAAGACAAACAGAATTCAAAGTTTCATTAAACAAATATGCAAATAAAGAAATTAATGTCTATTAAGTACCCACTGTTTCTTCTGAATTACTTTAATAGCAATAATCATTAAGAGAGCGATAACATAATAAAATAATCGGTTAAAATAGTCATGTTCTACAAAGAAGGTAGGCTCTGGTGTTCTGATAAAACAAATATCGATCCACAAAATGTATTTTTAATCTATATAATAATACAGTGGATGCACAAATAAAATATTTATATATGAAGTATATATTAAAACAAGTGTCAAAATGAAAAAAAAAGAGTGGAATAATTTTCAAATTGAAGTTTTTTGTCAACTTCACACATCAGGAATATTCTTTTCTTTTTTTAGAAACTATTGATACGTTTTTGAATACATGAAGAAATTTAAAATTATTGCTGTCAAAATGGTCATAATAGCAATTATGTAAAGTAGATGGAAACCGTTTCAAAATTCATTTATTGATTGAAAACCAGCATCATCCCATAGATGTTCTTCTCTTTTCAGCATGGTTTTGAGAGTGGTATAACTGATGGTCTCATTAAAAAGGTCTTTTGGTTATTCTTTCAGTTGACTTCCTATATGCAGTGCATTTCAGGATCATATTCATTCCTTCATTGGTACACAATAAATTGGTCATATTGGAATTAAAAAACCGCATGTTTAATAGATAAATGTAAAACATCTCCATATATTTTCTAAAAGCTAATATTATTGACTTTTAAAATAAATAAAAAAGCCAAATCAGAAAAAGTATCTAAAATATTGAAAACACTTCATTTTAAATCTTAAAAAAAGAAATGGTATACAAGTACCAAACAGTATCATTTTAAAATACTTTTAAGACAAAGGTAAACTATGAGTTACGAAGTTAATATGTAGTTTGTTTTCTTCACGATTCTACCAGAATGTATTTTATAGCTACGAAAATGCGATGATATATATTTGATTTACAAATATAAAGAAACCACTACGCACTGTAAAAATTTAAAAAAATAATATAATTCAAAATATCACTAAAACAATGAATATTATTTGAAATTTATATTTATTATGTATTCAAAAATTGAAGTTTTTAAAAATACACTATCGACTATTTTAATTCATAAATTGTAAATACCAATGATTTTTTAATTTATTGCAAAATGACGTAAATGAAAGATTAAAGCGCAAAAAAGTTCGTATAAAAAAATTATTTTTTGAAATAATAAAAGTAAACTTTTACCAGATACACCAATTCATAAAAAATCCAATTAGACTGGTAAAATCATATGTATATCTATAGAGTTACAGTTATAGTTTGAGTTATCCCATATAAACAGAAAGAATACCAAATGAACAAAGTCGTGGATTCAACTTGGATGTTGTTGGCTTGCTGCTGTAAACAAAATAGCTTTTTATGTATTGCTGTATCTGATAACAGGATATTTTTATCATTTTAAAAAACTAAACTGGACCATAGAAAGCCTTGTTTCCGTACTTTTTAGTGGTTTGATCATTCGAAAAACTGGCTTTTTATTTTCTTGCAGAAATAGTGCTGGCAATCTTTTTAAGGTACAAAGAAATAATATTACTAAAAGTAGTTACATAGTTTTAAATAACAAACAAGAAATTACTAACAAACAAACTGAAAATAAAACAAAACAGGTAGGTAAAAATAAATGAAAAAAAACAGTTGCTCGAAACAATTAAACATTATATTTACAGAAATTAGATTATGTAATTTAAATACATTAATAGTATGTGGTTAAAAATTGAAAATACAAATTGAAGACTCGGAAAAGGGCAGTTAGAGAATAATATTGGATAGCACAAAATGCCAAACAGTACACTATGTTATCTAAGTAAAGGATTCGGAAGATAGTTTAATTTGTTCAAACATTTGGAATTTTAGTAGGCCTGGTTGGCAACTTATGTTTATTCATGCTAGGGGGAGGGGGGGGGGTATACTTTGCATTGACATTTCAAAATGCTGGATCTGTATCGACAGCAAACTAGTTATAAACAATGAGTTAAGTGAATACAAAATGGTCATTCTGAAAAAAAATCATTGTGAAGAGAGAATTATCATCAAGTTATAGTGGGTAGAGTAGTCGTTGCAAACACAGAGAGTGGTATCTGTGAACAGTGTTGGTTTCAAGACACACTAGATTGTGAACATTCAAAATATTGGGAATGTTTGAAAAGTATATTATTGTATAAGTACATATAAAAAGGCACAATTTGTATAAAATGATAGAAAAGCAAGTAGTAATAAATATACAGTAAACAAAACTTATAAAGCATAATATAACCGAGAAACATGGTTAGATGTGAAAAGTTAGAAGTTATTTAAAGATCACTTAACCCTTCGTTGATAATGGGGGAGGAAGTCTAGACCGCCTTGACCCCCTTCCCTCAGCTCAAACCCCAATCCAAGGTCACGACACGTGGAGGTCACTTTGATTCAAACTCCAAATTTTTAAATAATCTACATTTTTAAAGACAATCCTGATGTCTAATTTACACACAAATACATACAAGGTTCATATTGGGTATAATATGTTAGAAACTCTTCATTTTGTAACATATAATACAGGTTTTTGTCTACAGGGTGCAACCTAGAGCCAAGCAAAAATCGATTTTGTTAAATATTTGTGATAAAAAGTTGCAACGGATAGATTTTTTCTAAATTTCAAAAATGCATAATACTCCCTGCAGAAAATTTCATTAAAAAATATTACTTCTATATATTTAGGTAGGAAAATTAATTTCTTAATAATATATGAATAGTTCATTGGAATGACTTAATATTTGTCACATCTATTCTTTATCTGGTATGCTACAAGTGTTCCAAGTAAAAAAAAATCATAGCTTTATCCAGTCAGAAATTGAGGTTCATTGATTTTGGAACCAGACCCAGCCAACACATTAAAAATCAATTTTTCTGAGCGTCAATTATAGGGCAGGTAATCATTCCAAAACCATTAGAAATGGCCTAGAAACTAATAATAAGCCAGTCGTTTAGATTTAGAAATTCACTTTTTTTAAATCAATTTTTATGAACTTGCCCTGGTGTGCTGGGCCCCATAGACCAGCAACCATAAATGTGAAGTATCCAATGTTCTAATAAATTATTACAACAACAATGTACATGATACATCCATTTTATTTGTCTTCCTAATTCTAAATCTTAAATTTGAACTTAATAAGATTTGTTTGGTTTAGATTTAGTGCCATTTAAGTAATTTTTGGTCAAAAATATATTTAAAAAATTATGGATTTGTGCTACTGAGTACTCAATGGATCTACAAATCAAATTTGAACTCAAATGGACAAACTTTAATTTTAGGCCCTTTATGACGTCATCGGTCCGTATCGACTTTCTTCTAAAAAAATCGTTTACCCTTAAACAGTCCAAGGTATCAAATATCAACTCAATCCATTAACGATGTCATAGGCGGTCTAGACCCCCCACACATTATCAGACGCATATAATAAAATAGGTTTAACAGAAGATCAACGTAAATCAATACGATATTTGTTCAATTAACTACAATGTGCTTAGTAATTTTTCTTATAACAATTGTATTACCTAAAAAAGAAATAGAAATTATCCCCGAGAAGACAAAATAGTCTGAAATGTCAGACGTTTCTTGGAAAAATGTTTTTAAATACATTTCAGAAATTTATAAATTAAACCAACCATGCCATTAGTGCGAAAATAAATGGTAAACCCTAATGATATTTACCTACTACATACATCTGGTGCGTACCAAAGTTTAAGTGATAACATTTTGAAATGTGTTTAAATGTATCTAAAGAGATTTAATTTCAACAAATTTTAATACAAATGGTAAATTTACCTTACTTCTTTCTTTTATAAATAATCAAAAATACGGTCTGGCCGAAAATTACAGTATTTTATACATTGTGAACATTAAGACTGTTTCTAAAAATTGATAATCCTTTTGATAAAAATAAGTTCATTTTGTTAGTGTGAATCATAATAAAATATCAAAATATTATGGCAAAAGGAGTATTATAAAAATAGAAAGTTTGTTAAATTATATACACGATTTAAAGAAAGTAGTTACATACATATTATTATGCATCGTTTTATACAAAATAGATAGAAATGGAGAGCGTTATATCCATTTCTATAAGATAAATAGTTAATAGTGTTTTTGGCTTGAACAAGCAATACTTACTACTTTATGGTAAAATAAATTTAGTCCTTATCACAGAGTGTATAAAAATAGTAATAAAAGATCAACAAAATCTAAATTGCAATAAAATGGGAAGCATAATTATTGGGCGAGTTTAATTTTCGGATTAAAAAATTTATTAAAAGTTTTAAAATGTTATCTTGAACTTGTAAACAATTTCACAAAAACTAGTATTATTCAACAAAGTTACACATTCAAACTGTAGAAATCTGTTCTTCTTTAGGATTATCGTTTATACCACCATCCTGAGTAACTAAATTCTCGGGCTGTGTAGTTCCAGGATTGGAGTCAAAATGATCAGTTGCTGAGTCAGAAACCCCTGGAGAAAATTCTGAGTCGGACGGCCCTGGAGCAGATGCTGAGTCGGACGCCCTTGGAGCAGATGCTGAGTCGGACGCCCCTGAAACAGAGACTCTAACGGAGACCCTTGGAGCAGAATCCAACTCATCCGGGGTATCCATGAAGGCACCAGAGTATTGAATAGATAAAATCTCGCACGAATCTGCTTCTGTTCCCAAATTATCGACAACAGAGAGCATTGAGTCACAATCATCAGAGGATTGAGTAGTATCGACGTTGTCATAAGTGGTAACTTTCTTCGTATTCCTCCTCTGTCTTGCTCTTTCAACTTCTTGTAGTTCTTCTATTACCTACGAAAGAATAATAAATTGGTACAATCAAGGAATTATTTTCCAGTGTTAAGTATATTAAATGTGGCAAGTTTATTATTGTTACACTTTAAAGAATTATCCAGAAGTATAAAGTCTTTTTCAATAAACTACTATTTGACGACCAGGTTGTAAATAATTTTTGGGAAATGTGAAATAGTAGAAGTAAAAATAACTTTCTAATGATTTTTCAAAGTTTTTGGAATATTATAGCAGTCAACGTTCTTATTTTGAAAAATCTTCTATGCGTATAAACGTTTTTGTAACTTTATACTCGTATTCGTAATAATTATTAAAAGATATCACCAAAAATGTCATTTAGAAAAGATATTTAAAAAAGAGAGCTTTAACCAAATATTCTGATTAGAATACTAATCAAAATCCTTGGCAACAATATTCTAAAAACGTTTAAAAATTAATAACACTTTTTAAAATGAATGTCTACCAACTAAGAGTAAATAGAAAATTCTAGTCAAGAAAGGTTATTCTATGAAAAAACTATGTATCATAAGTGTACACTCTGAAAATATTTAAACATTACCAAATATGTACTCTATGGACATTACCAAATATGTACTCTATGGACATTACCAGATATGTACTCAATGGACATTACCAGAAATGTACTCAATGGACATTACCAGAAATGTACTCAATGGACATTACCAGAAATGTACTCTATGGACATAACCAGATAATGTACTCAATGGACATTACCAGAAATGTACGTAATGGACATTACCAGATATGTACTCTATGGATATTATTACCATAGATATGTACTCTATGGACATTAATATAGATGTGTACTCTATGGACATTACCATAGATATGTACTCTACTATAATGGGTATTTTTCCGAAATGCAATGTGATAGGTACCTGTGACAAGTATTTGTTACAATTAATGTAACAAAGCAAAACGTTTAAAATTCGGAGTACACTGAATAGTAGGTAGGTATATCGCTGGTTACAATCTACTATGAATGAAAATGTAAGCTGCATACCTCCTTTCGATAAACCACTCTCTTTTGTTCGATTCTCTTTTTAGGGAAACTTCTTAGATCTTTAAATGCGATATCGGTAATCATTTTGTGATTTTGGCAAAGATGTCCGGCATTTCGTAGCACACTCATAATCCAAGCAGAGTCAGCAGACAGCAGCAAAAGTTCTTCTAGATGACTCAGAATTGCTAGGGCATAGCGGAATAAAACTTTGTCACCTTCAATCAGAAACGCATCCCAGATCTTTAGATAAAGCTGAAACGTAGATTATATTATTTTGTAGCAAAAACACTGAATAGTTTGCTTATTGATTAAGGGACTCTGATAATATGCACACAAATTATAATTATGTGTTAAAAAAAACCATTTGCATCATTTCAAAAACAAAAACTATTGATAATAAAGTAATAAAAAAACATAAAATTGAAAGTTTCGGATTAAAAGAGAATGCATTTCAGGTGTAAAATTACAAACTCAAAGAAATAAAAAGGAAAAAATTAACAAATAAATGAGTTGACGTAGGAACTTTCTATTTTACTGTGGTTTACGTTCTTCTCTTCCTGTCATATACACCAATAGCTAAAAATGTGTATCCATGCTACAATAGATGTCACCGACAAAGTCTTTAATAATTTTGTCATCCAATGTATGAAAAGCGAACAATGGGTAAGTAGACAGTGGGCAGGGTGTTGGCAATAAGAAATAACCATTGAAATAGATATAAAGAGTACAGATGTACTGTATATCTAGGTATTAGGTGCCTTTATCGTTTAAATTATCAAAAATCGTTATAAAATTAGTTGATTTAAGCTGTTGAGGTAGGATGCTGTTAACGTATTTCTTTACGTTTTTCAATAACGAAATTTTTTAGTTATAAGATTGGATTTTCCAAAAATACAGATGGCGTAAGCTGTAACTAATATCCACTAGACAAGGTTGAAGGTGTCTGTCTGACTCAGCCAGACAAGCATAACCCAATAATAGTAGACAATTTGTTTTATACACTGACGTGAAAGATAACAACACGTTTTCGTTAACGGCCTGGGACAAGCGCTTTGAAACGTTTTTAACTAAAAGATTTTTACAGGCAAAATCTTTTAACATTAAAAGTCTTTAGTTTCACCGCACAGAAAGTGATTTTAGTGATAAAATAAAGGGAATTCCCACACCATAGAGTCCCACCATATGGCCAACACTGTACTATTAGAATCAGAAGAGATATACCAAACCAAACAGGCGTTACTAACATCCTATTCCCCAGAGTATATAGTCAGGTTAGAACCAGACACCTCTGGATTGAGAGTCCAGTATCCACCACACGACAAGCGCTCTGTACAAAAGAAACAAAAGAATAGGAGCTTAGAAGCATTCTTATACCCACAGCAACTACTTGGAAATAGTTTGCTATATTTGTTTTGGTACGGGAATAAGATGTTAGTAACGCCTATGTTTAGTTTGGTATTTCTCTTCTGATTTATTTCATATACTACTTGCAGAGCATAGATTTGGTTTCTCCTGTCTGAGCCAGACTTTCTTCATTTCAGTCGTAAATATTTGTGTCAAGTTCTGTCCATTTCGGCATTTATCTGATCCTTTATAAGTAGTTGTGCTTTCCAAATACCAAAAACCAAATATAGCAAAACTATTTCCAGTAGTTGCTGTGGGTATAAGAACGTTTCTAAGCACCTACTCTTTTGTACAGAGCGCTGGTTCTAACCTGACTTTGTACTCTGGGGAATAGGATGTTAGGAACGCCTATGTTTCGTTTGGTATTTCGCTTCTAATTTATTTCATATACGTGTTTTGCAGAGCATATATTTGGTAATCTAATAGAAATGCACAAAAATCAATATATGATTAGGAATTGTAGCACACTATTATTAGAGCTTTCATGAAACCCAATCAAGATGAGAAAATACAATATTTGAATAGCCTAGTTTAATCAATGATAGAAGTATATTATATCCATTCAATAATCATATCGCTACAAAAAATGGCTCTTCAGGAAAAAAATAGAAAAAAGAAACAAGTGTAATAATCAATTCATTTTCGAGATTCTAGTGACATTATCCAGCGTCGTAAATGCAATTGGCGGTAATGACAACTTTAGAATCTATAAACCAAAACAATGGCAAGCTTATAAAAGGTCAATTTGAATTTTTTGACAATTTGTGTTACCCCTCATTCAAGTTAACAAAATCACAAAAAATGCAATTTTAGTTAAAGCAGCAAAAGAATTTTAGTACTAAAATAGTTTTGAAGCGCTGGCCCCTGGCTGTGAGGAAATTTTCAGAATTTCGCTGTTAATTATTTTCGTAACGATTTTGTAAACTATTTCCTAATTTTTTGTTGTTGAAGTCCTTGTTAACAGTCTTGTTAACGATTTTCAGAACTAGCTTTGATCTTTTAGACTAACTTTCTTGTTAACAATTTGTTTAACATCTATTTCTATGTAAAAATTACCCAATATTATGACCTATGAAATTAAAAGTATGAGAATTTTAAAAACAACACATTTCTACCTTCCAATGAAATCCTCCGTCAACAAACAGAGTTAAAAACCAAGTCAGCGTGAACAAGGCTAAATCAACACGGGCCTCTTGTAGATGTTGATGCAAACGCGGAATGAATTCTTGCACTAGCGATTTTAACACTCGCTGGTCGGCAATAGAATCGGACAGTTGGGATGAATAGAAATGATTGGGCAGGTGAGACACCACCCGTCTCAGCCCCCAAAATGCGGTCTCCTCGTCCATGTGCAGGAGAAGGATAGCAGCTAGACGATCAATACCCTAGTGAGATAAAATATACTATGGTTAAGCAGCAACAATATCTAATCGGTTTCAACAATTTGGAAATGCTGATAAATGCCTTTTTTAATGGAACCCATTACTACAGATAGCCAGGGGTTAAGGGGGGTCTGGAATGGCATCTTTCCTTCTTGGACGTGACTTACAAAAGCCTCTCCAGAAGTCTAGTCCACCCTCCACCAGGCTTCTTTAACGAGCAATACAGCCAATGTCGAACCTGGTTAGCCTTAGCCTCTCATGAAGCAAGACCGTCCGTGCATGATGAAGAGCCACATCCTCCATGAGGTAACCCTGGCGCTACAAACCATTGCACAACAAAACACGGCGGATCTAGAGTCGACCACTCAAAAACTGGTTCCCAAGTCTACAATATTTTCACCATATCAATAGACTGAATGGCCAAGGGTAAACGGTCCCTAACAGTGGGTAGTTGGATTTAGTGGAAATGTCCAGCTGAAGGCATATCAATTCAATCCCCCAAGGCCCTCCCAATACCACTCATGCAAAAACTAAATTACATAAACCAAACACTTTTAATATACAACTCAATACAAATGGCATCCGCAACTCCTTACAAGAACTCTCACAATTTCTACATACAAATCAAATACATATAGCTTGCATCCAAGAGTCAAAACTCTGAATCAAATCAAACACTCCTAAAATACCAAACTACACAATACTCAGACAAGATAAAGGCACCAAGTCAGGTGGAGGACTTCTGACATTCATACAAACTTCCATCTCTTCCACTTTCTCCCTCCTCCTCTTGAAACACAGACAACAAATATTCATTTTGAAAAAGATACAATTACCATACACAAAATCTACATTCCCCCAGAATTTTTATGCTCAAAAAACTTCACACCAAATATGAACACACTTCTACAAAATACGACAAACACAACATAAATTCTTATAGAGATTCAATGCCCATGATCCTCTCTGGCATTCTTCGATTTCCGCAGAGTTAACTTAGCAGATCAAATTACAAATTACAAACTCAAACTTTTGCTCAATCAATACACACAAGAATAAGTACACAAAAACTATGAACCTACATCACCTAACATATCATTGGCTACAGCAGACATTGCCCTTAGTGCTACTTGATATACCTACCCACACCACACTTAACTCAGATCACTTACCAATCACAATTCTACTGAAAGATACAATAAGTGCAAAAAAATCAAATTCAACAAAGCATACATACAGCAACTTTCACAAAGCAAACTGGGCAAGCTTCACAGCAGACTTAGAACAACTAATATTTCCACTAGCAAATGCTAATCTACATCCCCATCAAAGAGAAATATGTTTCGTCATGCAATTCAAATAGCAGCTATTCAAAATATTCCTAAAGGTAACATCAAACATTTCACTCAAACTATGAATGAGGAAATCAAACACTTAATTCAGGTTAGGGACAAATTACGAACAACAGATCCAACCAAACCCAGTCATCACCAAAATCAACATTGAGATAACACAGGCCATAAACAGACACAAAAAAGAAAAATGACATAACCATGTCAGTACATTGGATTATAGCTCAGCATCAAAAACGCTTAGGAACACAATATAACAACTCTCAACAAAAATATCCAAATACTTCAATCACCTTCAAAAACAACAAAATAGAAATCAATGACAAAAATATTGCAAAACAATTAAACAAAGAACTTACCAACTTTCAAAAACCAAAATCATGCAAAATATATCAACAAATTAGCCACTCAAAACATTTCTCTATTCACAAATGAAGAATTAACAACTACCACCAAACAATTATAAAACTCGCTCTCTCTTGGACCAGACAACATATCCATGATTCATATAAAACACATTGTCCCACTAGCAACTTCATTTATCACTAACATTATAAACAAATCTATCACAACCAACTGCTTTCCACAAATATGAAAAAATACCAACAACCAAATAAAGATCCGACTCTCAATACATCTTAGAGACCGATCGTTCTTTCTTTCTTTTGTTTCATTTCCCACAACGCAAGGATCACTGCTGGGTAATCTTGTGCATAAAAAGGAGGACATTCTTGGCCTTTTAGATATCGTCGAGGTCCCTAGTACCATTGATGTTATGTTTCTTTCTTTTAGCATCCAGGGCCGGGCAGTCGTCAAAGATGTGCTCCACCCTTTCATTATTATGGCCGCACCATCT
>JAUYWI010086719.1:0-12634 GCA_034780595.1 Parotoplana pacifica
TACATCGCCTTTTGTTAGTTATATACCAACTCTATGGTTATATACATATACATAATATTTTGAGAAAAGTTTAAATAGTCATTTTTCATTTTTAAACTATACTTTTTACTCATTAATGCATTATTTCTCTAACCGGAAATTTAACAAATTTAACAAAAACTGGGAATGTTCTCGCAAAGAATCTAGGTCCAATCTGTTTCATAGTGAATCTGTCACATTTGTGTCAGGGGAATATGTGATGCCTGCTTCACCAGCCTGACCTTTTGGTCTTCAAGAAAGTCTTGAAATGTGTAGCCTGGCGTTGTCATAGATAAGAAACCGCTGGAGCAGACTGGTTTACGAGCTTTATCAAACAAACTTTTCCATTTGAAAACCAGTATTGATCATCAGGCTACTGCATTTGATGAACACGTTCTGAACTGTTTTTCAACAATTTGCTCCACAGGAAATTTTAAACATTGATGAGACGTGTAACCACTATACATAGCGCCCCAACAAAATTGTAGCTAAAAGGGCCAAAAACAAATTGGAGCCTCAACCTCTGCTGAAAAGGGTCAACTTGTTACTGCTGTATGCGGAAGATGCCAACAGAAGTAGAAAAGTACTTGTTTTCGATGACCTTGCCACAACTTAATCCACGATGAAAGTGTAGATAGAGCAGTGATGAAGTGCCAAGAGGCAGCAAGGGCCTTAATCGAGTGAACCATCGATTGGAAGCAATATCTTGCAGCGGAGAAATCAGAAAATATGCTACTCACAACATGGACTAAGGAGGCATAAAAACAGTGCAAAGTATCAACCTCCAAGGTTGATCATTGAGTTTCACCAGCCATATTGTGAAAAAGAGTCAAACAAAGCTAACAACTTGCAACTTTCAGTCATCAGTGGCAGACACTGGGTAGCAACATCAAACTTGTGGAGTGTGTACACCACCTATATCCGATCTGCTCTGGAATTTGCAGGATGCGCTGGGTTACCAATGGCTTGCGAAACAGCCAAGAAACATATGGAGAACGGTCCGATCTATAACAGGTTGTGTACAATGAACGAAAAATGAAGGGATGGAGAACATCGAGACAAGATCAAGGCCGTGAAACTCTGAAAGGACAATGAGAAGTGATTACTCCGACCCTATGAAAATCCTCGCCACGAAAAGCATAAAAAAGGCTCAATACATCAACAGGATCGATAGACATCGGCTTAAAAGAAAGCGAAGAGATAGGTTGTGTACTAAATAGATAGAGAACCGAGAGAGAGAGAGGTATACCACCATGGGAAGAACCTGAATGAAATGAGAGTATCAACAGAAATACCCAATATGCCTAAGAGAGACGCCTCCTACTAAGAGGAAAGCTGCCGCTATAGAATTCCTTAACGCCCTAGGCAAAACTGATTACGAAATTGTCACCGACGGGCCAGCAGAGGAAGGAATGTTCAACGGGAGCATGCATCATAATTTAAAAAAATAGTCGTAGAGATATACTCGGTCCCAGCTGGGAAATGGTGCGCATCAACTAGAGCATAAATAATTGGCATAGAAGAAAGCACCAAAAGAGTTTTGATAGAAAATCGATTCAAACGTTCATCAGAATCTTTCTCGATAGCTAGGCAGCGATCATGAAGATTAAGAATGCCTCCAATAAGAACAGACATATCCACGTCTGCAACATCCTCAAGAACCTCAAATGGCCAACAATAAAGTGGAGCTTTAGTGGATCCCCTCACACTGTGATCTGGAAGGAATCTAGGAGGCTGTAGGTGCGGCAAAAGAGGGAAGCAAAATGAACCAGGCATATTGTAAAGTTGACCTTGAGTCTATGGCTACCAGTCAGAAACACAGAGAGAGAGAGAGATAAGTAATGATTGGAAGATTAAACAAAAAAGTTGGAACCTTCAATGCACGTTACTGGAAAACTCCCAAAAGAGGATATATTTACCTACCACATTACCTTTTCAAAATCGGCAAACTTCTCCGACGTGCAAAGACTGCAACTTGGGGGAAGACACAGAACACTCTCTGGTGAAAATTACTTACATATTACTTATACGCCACTTATATGACATAGAACGTAAAAGAATTGAATATGCAGCATACTTACTTATACGTGAGCCGTATAACTTTACGTCACTTATATGCTTCGTATAAATCACTTAACGCAGTACTTATATTCACCAGGGCTACATCACTTCATGCGACAAATGGAGAAACATTGAGATGAAAATTTTCAACGAGGCCACAGGTCCCGATAGTTATTTCCTCGACCCAGTGAAGCTAGTGGAATATGTGGGAAGAACTGGGCGCTGCTAAGGCCCGGTACCAGAAGAAGAATTTCTGCAACAGGATACTCATTGCCTCATTTTTTCGTGTTTCCAAGAGTTCACTTCCACAAACATTTTTTGGCCAATGCTGTTGTAGGAAATTCATATTAAACATACATAATAATAATCTTAGAAGTCAAGTTATATACAGTCAAACAGTTGTCTTCAAATCAGACAAACTACCTTATTGATCATGACAGAGTTCAACGCTTCTGTAATCTCGTAGGGAATAGCTTCTATCTCTTCAATGATTCTTGTTTGAAGTTGGAAATATCTCATCATTCGTAAACTCTTTCGACCTTATATGTCCAAAATCAGAAATCTCAGGGAGTGAGAGCTGGTGATCGGGCAGGCCATTCAATAAGTTTGCGTTTCCTAATTCATTGTCCTGGCATTTGTTCATTCAAAATTGCTCTTGTATCTAAACTGTGGCGCTCCGTTTTGTTGGAAGTATGTCTCTATTTCTGTGGAAGTAGGGAACGACTTTTTCCTGAAGAATTTGACAGTACCGCTCTGGATTCATGGTTGCATTACTGATATTGTAGCTTATAACCCCTGAATAACCAATAGTAGCTCAGTCACAATTGCCATCCTACCTAGAATAGGTAATCGTTCATGAGGATTTTCTATTGACCAAAATGTACATTGTGCTTGTTAACAGTGTCGTTTGGGGAAAAACACTCATCTGAGAATACTAACTTTCGGATCACAGCGCACTGGTGAAAATTACTTATACACCACTTATATGACATATAAGTAACGTATGTGTAGAATATGCAGCTGTAATATGAGCAGTAACTTATACACAGTAAAAAAAGTACTAATATTCAAAAACTTATACATCATTTTCACCATGGGTGGTCCAAAACGTTCCACAAATAGCCGACGACTCTCCTCGTTGTTATGGATAATGGCCCACGACGTTGGAAACACTTTTTTTCAATAGTAAAATCAGCCTTTTAATGACTTATAACTAAGGAGCGCTGTAAGTACTACCGCAAGACCTTTGCACCACCCTGTATATGTACTAAATACGAACTGTATAAATTTG
This sequence comes from Parotoplana pacifica, assembly GCA_034780595.1. Lineage (NCBI taxonomy): Eukaryota > Metazoa > Platyhelminthes > Proseriata > Otoplanidae > Parotoplana > Parotoplana pacifica. The sequence goes on from JAUYWI010086719.1 coordinate 3,371, forward strand.
ACTTTTAAAAAAGTAGACTTAAACTGTTAGGGTCCATGTGACATTGTTTGGGGGTATAAAAAATACGTGAAAATTGCGAACCTTCACTTGACAATGTTGCAAAATTTCGGCATCAGAGTTGCTTCAACCACGGGTTAAAAATATTAAGCACATCACTTTTACCTGACATTTGTGATTGCTATGGTTTAGTAGCAAACCAACTTTAAATTGAAAAATCGGTACATTTTCAGATTGACCAAACATGATTTCAGACTGATCCAATTAACTAATTTGTTTTTAGTTACATAACTAACTACATAAGAGATCCTCTATACTATAGCTGGGAAAATAGAAAAACATTTATCTGAGAAACAGTATTATATTATATCTCTGTAGAGGCAATAATAAAAATATTAAAATATATAGTTCAAAGTCCAATTTTGTATGAACGTCCATTTGGATTATGAATACGAGTTACTACTGGTTCCACCAAACACCATTCATACCAAACATCTTTAGCCCCTACAACTCTCCACATGATGATTGTGACACAAGTTCTAGCCATCAAAGTTATTGGGCGTTCAAGAGGAAAAACAATAGGAAACCAGGAAAACATGTCCGGTGAATGGCGAGATGGCAAAATACCTAAATATAAGTAGGAATATATTATAGCATTAGAAATAACACAAGAAAGCACTTAATCTTATGTATAGACAATTTTACCAAGGAAGATTAACAAGAAAATGTATGAGTGGGTACATATTATAGATGTTCTAAACAGACAAAAGAAAGGAAACCAGGTTTTATGTTTTTGTAAATTTGATACATGGTTAAACTTAAGTTAACTTTGTTACCGTTATATCCCAACATTTGATATTCTGTGTTATACAGGGTGGGCCAAAAGATGTGCCAAATCTGACGTATTTGTAATAAAATTTATTCAACATAATACTACTATGTATTTTAATACAACTCAAATACAAATATCAAAACATTCAAACATCAATACAATATTTATGTAATGTCCTAATGTTTCAGCAGCTGTGCACATTCTTGCTCAATGAACTTAATATATAATTGGTGGCACATCTTTAGTCCCACCCCATATAATATTAAAAATTGTAAATACTATATTTCTTAAAAAATGAAAATTTTACTAAAAGACTATAGCTATGACGTCATAGTAATTTGCCAGAAATATCATAACTGAGTACCTTAAACACATTTGAATTAATGTCCCCACCTAATATAAGATCAAAATATTTACTCTGGGTCAACATAGGAAAATAGGTTTATAGACCAGGCATTGGCCTTGTAGAAATCATATTGATGTATGTATGTATAAAAAGTGAAAAAGAAACTCTTTATTGTCAATTTAAAAAAAATCCGGAATATATATTTTCAGTGAAGACGCGTTTATAGTATAATCTATAGGTAATATTTGACCACAATCATTTTTTGTAAAAAGTACATTTTGCTTATTTTGATATTTCAAAGAGCCGTCAAGTGACCTTTTTACATAAAAAATAACACAAGAGAAATTTAACACACTAATACCAAATTTCCTCCCAATCGGTTAATAAAACGTTTTCAAGGGGGTAATTTAAATACAATTTAATAAATCTATTACAAACTTGATTTTAATGATAGTTTGAATTGACCTATTTTACAAAGGTACTTATAGTTTAAGAACTCATAAGGGTTTAATCTAAAAGTTCATTATGTTTAATTTATTGAGTAAATATTCAGAAAACCAATTCTTGAGTGTTTTCGCGGGCCATGGGGAACTCAATGTATTTTCCTAAAAAAATATCGGTTCCAGAAATTTCTTCGATTTACTTCAAATTTATCTACAGACTTCTGATGATATTACAAGTAACTAAATTGGCGCGGTTTTACTTTAACGGGAAATATTTTTTGCTTGTGAGTAGTATTTTGCGAGTTGTAATTTTAATAAAAACAAAATTAAATATTATTTTCACAAAAATCTATTTTACTAAGAAAGTAAAATCGAGCAAATATTTTTAATTGTTTATGTGTAGTATAAATTTGAAGTAAATTAAAGCAATTTCTAGAACCGATAATTTTCTACACTGCAAATAAAAATACGTAAAAAACGTCTCATGAGCCGGCAATTTGTTTCACGTCTCATCAGACGTAAAATTACGTATTTTCATTTGCAGTGTAGCCTATAATACTATACTGTGTGGCACAAATATCCAACGTAGCTAAGATTTTATGGGTAGGAACGTCACTATATATTACGATCTAAAATTTTCTGTGTCGATTAAAAAGAGGGTTTAAGTAATTGTATTGATTATTAAACTCTCTCCAAAAAATGTCTGTGAAGGTAAAGTGATTAAACAACTTTATGTTATTAAACTTTTATAGGCACTTGATAACACCCCATCATTATCATTTCGCAATCTGTGGAAAACATGATATTAGATTTATTTTATATTTTAAGCAAATAGCTCTTTTTATCGAAAAAACACATTTATCAATATTATATAAAATCCAAAAAAAAATAGCTACCATTTCATGCTATGTTGGGGCTAATATAAATCGATTTCAATTACGTATACGTACATTTTTAGTGTAAATCAATAATGCCAAATGGCTGGTCCATAAAAAAATATAAAACTATTTTTATGACCACATTATACCTCTAGAATTATTCAAAATTGACAAAATAGGTTTCTAAATCATTTTTTAATTTTTTTATGGAAAAAATTGAGCAGACATCTCAAACTGAAGTTTTTGTGATTTTTTTCATTATATTTATTGTTGGAGAATCGATAAGAAATTTTAACAGTTTTAGAACAAAAGGTGATTATCAATTTTTTTAAACATTTTTATTCGTTCAAACACTACATAGTAGATAAATTGAATAGGTTGACCAACTAATGTTTCTTTTAAGTTTGCAGTTCAAAACCTTCAAATATAACTTTCAGTCAAAAACAAAAATATGAATACAGACAGAAATATCTAATTAAAAATGTAATAGAAATTTATTACAACTAGCCATATTTACGTATGTATAAAGAAATGGTGGATGTAAATGGCAAAATTACAAGCTCTCAATTTAAAAGCATAATTTGGTGAGAGCTAGTACCTACATCTTCCCCATGCTGCAGAAATATAGGTAAGTCCGAAAAATGTTAATAAAACGTTGTGACGTTAAGAAATGAATTGTAAAGAAAAAATTATTTAGTATGTCGGCAATCACATAGAGGCAGTTATTGATAAGAAATTACTTTTGACGGCTAGGTACATGTATTTTGTGTAAAATTATGATATTTTCTTTTGTGTATATTAAGTTAATTGAGTTGTCTACCATACAACTTTTATTAAAACGTTAAAATCCTGATTTTTAACTAATAGCCATCTTAGTTGAGAGCTGTTGAAATTAGATAATTTGAAGAAATATCACAGCATCTATTTCATATGGTTCACAGAAATATATAATGATTTTGAAGATGTATATCATTATTGAAATAGTCCAAAGTATTTAAATTTACAGGAAATTATGTTTAAAAAAACATACTGTACCTAAATATGAAATTTTTGCACAAGATTCAATGATTGATTTTGTAAAAAGTAGATATCTTTGAAAGTTCGAATATAATTTATAGCTAATATGTACATACATATGTAGACACAGACAGGTAGGTACAGATTTAGAAACCTTGATATTTCTTGTAGCGGTGGTAAATCGGTTAATACTTGAAATATTTTAAAAATATTCTAATAATACGCGTAGATAAATATAATACAAACAAGGAATGAGACGCAGTCATCTAAAAAATTTCCAGTCTAACAGATGACCGGATTATTATCATCTAACAGATAACCGATATGGTATTTTTTAACAAATGACTGGTCTAACAGATGACTGGCATAACAAATGACTAGCTTAATAGATGATTGGATCCAACAAGAAATATTTCTTTATACATTTATTGTAATATTAGTTTTAATAGCTAATGCTATCCTTGTTTTCCTAAATGGCTTCACGTTTAATAGAGAGTGCGGCAAAGTAACAGAACCAACCCGATAAAATTTTATTTTATTATCGAGTTAGTTATTCTTAGTTAACACCAAAAATCAAAATATCTAACTGTATACTAAAAGTACACTGTACCAACTATTAGTAAGTGTTCATATTGGTCATCTTCTGCAAGCGGACGTCTCTGAATAGTTGAACAATGCTTCTGCAGGCCTTGTTCCAGATATCAGGAGTAATGTTCATTCATTCCTGTTCGATATAACGGCTTCAAATCTGCAGTGGACCTGGGCTTATGCGCATACACTGCATTTTCAAGACACCCCAAATACCACTTGCCAGTGACTGTTTCTTCGTAGAATAAGGGTCCAATCAGGTAATCACTACCGATTCTGCCCCGAACAGTGATACACCAGGAAAAGTTCTTTTTTAATATATATCGCGAGGCTTAACTGCAGGATTCGATCAACGATTGGTGTTCACTATCTGAACAACTTATTGGGTTCGATACTTTTGCCGCACCCTGTATAATGAATTTCAATTTACACAAACCATGTACTTCAGTCTTTTATTGAATTACTTTAAATTACGTCTATTTTACACACAAATGAAAATTTTCATAGCATGTTATCATTTCTTGTGGACGTTATAGCAAGTTGTTAACAATAATAGGATGGTTGTAAAAGTTCTTTTAGTTTAAAAAATCTAGGATCATGTAAACAATTGCTGTTGAGGCCGTTACAATCGTTTTTCTCATGAAAAGCATTATTTGTTGAATAAACTGGTGCCGAAAATCTAAACTTCTTGTGTGAATCAGCTTGCTTGGTAGTATAATTTCTGCTATGTACTGCTGTAGGTGGACATGATCGGAAGTTATTACATGTACCTCTTTGATGTTTGTTCTTTAAATTTAGCTGTATCTGACAAATATGAACTTGTAGTAATGGTTTTTTAGAAGTTATAGAACGTTCATGGCGAGTCGGCGCTCTTAGGTTTAAACCATTTGCTGAAGAAACAAGTTGTCTATTTGATGATAATCTTTCTAATTCCTCATCTATAGGGGTGGCAGTTAGAGATCGATAATGTTTAATAACTTTCTGTTGTTTTATTTTGATTGCTGACAATTCTTTATCACGATATTTTTGCATTAAATGAATATTTTGTTCATGACAATAATCGAATTTATTTGTCGCCATAGAAATATAATTACATGTGACAATCTTTTGAAAATAATAATTGAAATTGAAGGATCAAGAGTCACCAAATAATCAGAAACAATAATTGTTTGTTAAGCTAATTCAGTAGCCATACTTCACTTGTTGCATTTTTACTGCGTGTCTACAAACAATTCTACAAAAACAAACAACCACTCAGAAATACAACTTTGTTGTTAAGGAAGCTGATTTCTATAGTAACCATAAAACAATATATGATTAGGAAGATTAATAGAGTAAAAAGTAATGACTCCTTGTGAAGAACAAGGATACCATTAGATTATAATTGTTGTGCTAGATTTTAACAATGGGGTGTGCTTATAAAATGTCTCATGCCATGCTATATTTTGGAAGAATAGAAGTAAAACACAAGGTAGGTAGAAACAGAATGGAAAACACAATACCTACTGTTTAAAGACAAGAAATTTAGTATGGTAAAACTGTACAGTAGCTACGTGTCAAAAAATCATTAATTTATGCACGGTAGATGTGCCTAATGTCTATACCTATAATACCAAGTAATTAAATCTTCAACAATTTAAATATGATTTAGGAAGATATAAATGTTCAATGCAAGCACAAAACTGTGTAGTGTTAGGCGTTTTCTAAATTCAATAGTTGTTTGACCTAGTACGGATATGAAGTTGCAGTCCATGTTAGTAGTTAGATACAATAAATATATGTCTACCTTGGTTCTATGTATTTTGGACTGCATGGTATCTTTTATTTAAAATTTTAAACATTTTCTTATTTGAATTATATAATTTACATCAGGGACATATAAAAAGGGACTGTCAACTCTATACTTTTGTTTGCTTCTAACTTTAGGTTGGCTTCTAAAGGCCAATACTTCGTATCTCGAAAACACTAAATCAATTGCTTTGAAATTTTGAATAGTAATTTGAATTTCTAAGAGAAACAAACATATTTTTAAATTTTCAAGGTCATATGTCACGTGACCATTGGTTTGGACCAGCTCAAAAAGGTCAAAAAACATAAATTTTGAATGAACTACAACTGAACAATAATATGAAATTTTTATATCAAATGATTCAAGAAATTTAGCTACAATTTCAATTAACTTACGACACTATTTAGGTCTCCTTAAATTTGATACACTATTGAAAAATCAATAACATTAAGCCAAGCTAAATACACTTTTAATCTATGAAAAAATACAATCACAAACAAAATAGGCATAGGTTTTTTTTAAAATTAATATGCAATTTTTGAATTGGCATTAATTGCCAGAATAATATTGTATTACGATTAGGATAGTCAGTAGATATTTATATTTAGCTAAAAAAGATTATCAACATTTGATATTTTGATTGAATTGATTATTTGAGATCATACTACCTGAGCCACAAGGGGAGACGTGTCCAACCAAAATTTAAAAAAGAGGAGGGGGTCAAGGAAGAAAAGGGGGAGGGGTAGAAAGGAAAAAAGAGGGAGGGGAATGAAGAAAAGGGGTGAAAATCCCCTTTCAGCATCTGAAGAAAAAATTGGAACGATTAGTATGGTCCGTTAGTATATTGCAATTCTTCTGTCCATGGCAAGGTTTTAGTAGCCGAAAGCTTTGTTGAAGAAGCTCTTGGTAAACTGGAAATCATGGTGTTCAATAATAGCACTTAAAAGATTTGTCCAGTCATTCATGATAGTAGCAGAAATGGTTGAATTGTCTCCTAAAATTGTCGAAAATAAACTATGAAGCTATTTTACATAATATGTTTCGCAGTCAAATATATTCTTTGGTAAATGTGTGGGTATAAATGTATTATACAACTCAAACTACTCAATTGAAAAGTAATTGTCAAATGTTTCCAAAAATTTGTCAACAATTATGCCATAAACAGTATCTATATGTGGAAAGTCACTTTTTAAAATAGATAATTGTCTTAACATAAACTTCATTAGCATTGTAAAGATCATCTTCACAATATGCATTAATTACCAAAGAGTGTTGATTATTGCTGAATTCCGAGTCCGACTATTCAAGTTATGTCGAAAATCATTCAGTATTGAAACAATTTTTGGAAGAATGTCCTTGGAAGACTGAAATTTCTTTGACAGTAGTTCAAACAGTCGTAACATGTCTAAAACAAAGTGTATGTAAACTAGAAAATCGATTTTTCAATGGCTTCAGCAGATAGCTCGCTTCTTCCAGTGTTCGAGAGTTGAAGTCACCATTTGAATCCTCTAGGACCCCTAAATATGATTTTATCATATTTTCAACAGCAGATACTTCAGATGCAACCCAACAAATTTTAAACATTTTCTTGAGAACATAGCTTTTTCTTTCCATCATTCAATAGTTTATTCGCTTATGGCCTCTAATATTGTAAAAACTGTATAAATGTTTACAACTGTTTCTAGTAAAGAAAAGTGGTCATATTCCTTGCAAGCCTGACCGATTGCCAATTGTAGTCAATGAGCTAAGCAATGCACAAATAACATTTTAGGATTTACAGTAAATTCTCTTAACTTTGGTATCAAGCCTCACTGCCACCATCTGAACCAAACGCTATTAGCAGAGTTTCATCGTGCTTTCCATATCAATTACATTACCAGATTTATCTTTAGATATTTCATATATGTGTCAGCATCTTCTTCAACGTCAGTCAACTTGATTAATTTATAGGAAAATGTGGTATTTCTACTGAAATTTCATATTTCTGTTGGAAACCTTTTACTCTCACTCAAATGTCGTAGCAGTCTTGTGTGCATGTATTCATTAATGGATCCTACCATTCTAGCAGCAGCAAAGCGATTTTAGTGGCAAATTGCAATATTCAGACCATTTTCTCTAACAAGTCAAGTAATTTGGGATGTGAATAAAAGGCAATATTAATCATTGTTTTAACATAAACTGTGCGTATAATGTTGGCTGTTACTCTGTATTTCCCACCTGCAATTTCTTCTTCAACTTCAGTTAATTCAGTTATACAGCCATAGCCATGGAAGTGCAATATTTTTGTCTTTCCACATCCATAAGCCTAGCAATTAATTGTTGATGTTTTGTTGATCCAACATTTTTGTGATTATTCTAGTAGGTGTCAGATAAAATTCTTAGGATAAACCCCGTTATTTTTAAGTGTACAAGTGTCAAACACTCCATCAAGGTTAGACCTTGGATTTGAAGGTCCAAACTTACTGGAAGAGGGAAATGAAGAACTTCACTCAAAATAAATTAAGCTCCACTGCAGCTATTTGGAGCACCTGGCGTTGGAGTGCCAAGTTTAAAATATTCTGGCAGAAATGGTCCAACAGAAGTTGTGCACCTAATAATACTGTGATCCTTGTGTGCTTTTACATCATAGTCTAAAAAACGTAGTTTTTCTGAGCCAACTGAGGTGCGAAATCTTCAAAAATAAATCATATATCATAAGAACTTTTCCTGGAATACACAATCATGTCAACAATACATTTCTTTATAAGTTCATTTTTCTACTAAAATTGAAGAGCTGCGATATGAAAAGTGAAAACTGTTGTGAAACTCTGTGCCATCCTTTCCATCAATTTTAAGCCAAATGATTGCGTGAAGAATCTTGTTTCCATTGGTAATGAGTGATGTTAGACTTGTACCGATTGTACAGCTGTCGTAGATAAACAATCTTGCATTTGAAACGGATATCAGGATTCAATTTATCAGGCCAAATCAAGAATATACCAGTAGACCGCACTATTTTACGACCGGAGGGAAAACTTATACCCGGCCCAGTAGAGTTGGATAACCTTGAGAAAATCACCTAGAAATGAGTAAAATTGGCTTGACATAAAAGTCCGTAATTATGGTCCGTTTTACGCAAATTTCTCTCCCCACCTCAATGGGAAAATTTGGTTTATTCATCGTTTAAGCATAACTTTATTTCTTACATCGGGTAAACAGATATTTTTTACGACTCCAAACTCTAATCACAATTTGTAATGAATCTTGTGACATTCATTATTGTAGTTTTAATTAAAAGAATTCCATAATGAACTTTATGTTTATTTATAGCACAACTTTTGTAGAACCATATGAATAGAAAATAAATAAGTCTCATACGAACGTTTTCGTTTATT
>JAUYWI010086730.1:0-12633 GCA_034780595.1 Parotoplana pacifica
CCGAAATCTGACATAAAGAAATAATTGTAATATCAATTATTTGACTGAAATACATAAAAATATATGTAGTCGACAAATAGTGCCAGTTTAGAATCTTAAGCTAACTCTTATAATGTATAGCTCACATGCCTCTTTCTTATTTAATACCAAAATAATAAATAACAAAATATAAAATGTACATCATGATGCAAGCAGCAGCAAATAGTTTTTTTTATTTTTTATTTTCGGGTTGACTACTTTTGGGTCACCCTGTAGATATACAGAGTGTAGCTAGTACTCTATATCTACATATTTTTGTGGTACCTACACATATACATATTGATATTTTTCTAATTGAATCTTGTTTACAGATATGGAGTTATCCCCCAAGAAAACCCATTATGGCCTTGGTGACTTGGTGGCGTGTTCTTGCACTTTTTGTGTGCATAAGTCTGATATGGAAGTCATAATACCGAAGGGAGAGACTAATATTGACCATCCCTTCCCTGGTGACAATTATTACATCAGAGTGACCTTCAAAAGCAGGCGTGCAACACATTTTGAAGTGAAATGTGCAGTGCTCTATGATGCCATTAACAAAACAATGGTATCAAAAGTGTTTACAAAAGCCAGTAAGTTAACCGTTGTTACAATACGATGCTTCAATAGATACCAATATTATTCAAAATAGCAGCTTCCATTTCCACACATGGTTCTTTTAACATTTTGTATTGAAAACATTTTTTTCCAATTTGTGCCTGTTTGACAATAACTAAAAAGTCTGAACAGCCTTTCACTAAATTGTAAAATCGGAACTTTATAAGACTGTACATAATATTTGGCTGGAACATGATTACATATTAGGCTAGCTGTAGACAGTAAATTCTATACAGGTAATTAGTAAAAGAGTATCGATTTGTTGCACAAATTTCATTGTTTGCAAATGGCTACTAATTGTAGAGAATACAATAGAACACAATCGGCAATAAACAAACAAATGAAGACTGTTTGTTATGCAGATTTCATAAACGTTTAGCAATCAGTTCCTCTTCAGCTCCGTTGAGAAATAGAAGGCCTCAAATGAATTCTAGTCCTAAAGATAATCCAACTAATAAAACAAAAATATCCGAGAGCCAATGTCAAGTAAAATCGGACAAGAAAAACTGTACTGTGTATTTCCTCCCTTGGCAATTATGACAGCTGCCAATCGCTTGGGCTTTGATAATACATGTGACTGGCACAATTCCACCCAGGGTTCTTTTCTTCCAATTATTTTCTTCATCAACTCCCACAAATTCTCTATTTGGTTTAATGAGGTGAATAACTGGGCCGAATGCCGTTATTCTCAAAATATTTGAAAAAATTCTCTGACACATGACTTGGTACTGAGTGCTGTATTATGTTATTTAATTATCGCTTTATGTGGTTGGAGACAAATGCTATCCAATGAGATTCATTTAAAAGTCAATATTTGTTAATTAGTGCAATTCCATAAATACTGTATTGCTTAATAGCTTCGCGGTATATTAAATGTTTAAATTTATTTTCGTGACTGTATAATGGATATATGATAGCATCTGTATGTTTCAAACATATGCATTTAGAAATAGTCTTCAAAGTTTTTCGATTAAGACAAATAGAACTGGGATATTTGCAATTCTGTTCATCGTATTTGGATATTTGTTAATTGGGTATTACTTAATTATTAATATTAATAGCTTTTTATATTTATATTTTATCTATCTGTGTCTCATGTCGTTATTTTTGCTCAGTGTATTTGAAAATGCTTTATGACAATATATGTGGTGGACAATTTTACTTAAGAATGTCGCTTTATATATTTTAATTTATAAAACATATATGCTTCTTCATTTGGAAAAGAAATATTATCCATTCCAAAAAAGTTCAAAACAATCTGGGGTCACATAGTTTTTATGCTAAAAAGTATTGATTATATCATCATGCATACTGTACATACATTATCATGAAATACATAAGATGGCATAAAACTATAATATAGGAACCAGGGATGCAGAGTTTATAGTAGCTGTTGATGATCAAATTTGATTTAATAAATAAATGTCAGTTACAGTAACTACTACAATAGGTGTTAATTTCTTATCCTTCAAAATCGAACATACTCGTTGTATACTTGATTCTATAAGTCGGTGACATGATCATACGAGGGAGGTTTTTGTGGAAATAATGTATGTTATTTTTATAAAATAAATGATTAAATAGTATAATACTTACATTTATTACTTTATTATAAAAATATATAACTTTAACAATAATATCAATTATTTTTACAAAAACGACATGTAATGTCAACTGCTCTATCTAAAATTATCGAACAAGTGTACGAGCCGGCCAACATTAGAAAGGGTCGAAATTAGGGTCACGGTAGCTAAATGCAATAGCAGATGTTATTTTTGATCATTTGCATGTTCAAAGGTCCAGATTAATTTATGATTTTAATGGGAACAAGCTATGCATTTAGAATATTTTAATTACAAAATTGAACTCTAGAAATGAATTCTTTTCTTTAAATTTCAGTTGCAATTTTAGGTGAGTTAGATATTCCTGTACTAGTTGCAGTATTTCTGGGCAAATTATGTAGTGGCAACAAAGAACAAAATGTGTCATAGTATACAAAAATACATTTTTATGCACATTTATGGACACCAATTATTTTACAATAGAATATCCTAAATCTACCGTGGTGTCCAATCTTACAACAATTATATTTTCAACGGTTAGATTTTAATGGAAGGTAATTCAATGGTTAACAATTTATCCAAATAAGTATTGCTTAATATCAAAAGTGATATTTGGTTACTAGAGTCTACATAGGTAGCATAGGTACCATTCATTTCTACATTGTGTGCAAGCTGGCTCCATTTGCCACTGATTATTTGCAAATAGAAGCAGAGTTATTTCTTCCACCAGTGAATTGATTGACACTTTCTGCTTCTGAAGATTTCAGGTTTGAATTTTTGGATCTATTTGGCGCAAGTGATCAAAGAGTTCCAAAATAAATATTCGCTTCGAGACAACTTTCCGTCTTTTCTTGAATTTAAGGAAGGCATAATTGCCTGCCCAAACTGTCATCTGATCGAAAACATCCACTCTAGTATTGTATTTATACTGCTATAACTAGTGGAAACAAATAGTGTGCAAATTCTTACTTGGGTTCGTCATAATTTATCTTTTATTGCATCATAAGTTTCCCTTCCAACAATAGAGGTATCGTAGTAAAGGCAACAAGGTAAAATAATTGTCACAACACATTTTGCATAGACTGACTGAGGCGCATAACAACATTCTCAACCAGAGGTCGACCTGTTCTTGAGCAACTAAATCAAGCAATGAAGTTGAGGTTTACTTTCGCAAGGACCCAATATTTTAGGCTGTATTTATTCGGGATTATTGGGAATAAATGTTATCAATTTACATCTGCTCGCCATCGGTAGCGAATGTTTGTTGATTGTAGGCTTCATTGTCGCTTAATCCAACGTTTTAAAAAAAGCATCACGTACAATGGTGACTTTATCATCCAACAGTGTTTGAGCATTAGTCGCACTCCTTTAAAGGCGTAGGTTTTTCAAGATCATACTAAAGCGGTTACATAAAATTGTTTGCGCAAATAACTTTCACTAATAGGCCTCCGTCCAGAGAAATGATACTCACCTGCTGAATTGTAGAGGGATGAAACGCTGCAACTTATAAAATAGACCGTTTCGGTAGATGTTTTTATGCTGACTACGAAATGCTGCTGTGTTCCACGACTCATAAATAATTTCAACGCATCTAAAGGCTTCGTAATATGATATTTGACCGTACATTGCGAACAGTGTGCGTCAAATGCTTCGGGCAACCTGTGGGGTGTGTATTATCGACTTTGTTCCATCGGGAGATTTAAAAAAGGTACATGCATTTGCTGTTATGATCTGAGTAACTGTATCACCATCAAAAGTCGCTGAACCATTTGAATCACTATTATTCTCAGTGGAATGGTGATCTGAACCAACACTACGATCCCCAAGGTATTGCAACAGCATTCATAGTTTCATTAGAATCACTATCCTTCTTGTTGGAATTAGGATATGAAGCAACACCATCACCATGCTTGCCAAATCCCCAAAGAATTACATCACCATTCATAGATCCATTAAAATCACTATCACTATCATAGAAATTATGATATAAAGCAACGCCATTACTAGTCAGTTTCCTCAGAATTCATATCAGTGATCATTCGAGCAGCTGTGTGTCTCTTCATTTAGAAAACAATTATAACGTTCACCTCTCTACAAATGTTCGTTTGTGATGTATTCTAAGTGTATAGTTTATTGTTATGCTACTGATCTACGGACTACACAACTATACCAACAGAATCAATAAATAGCATATTGCAGCCATGTAACACGGAGAATGGTAAACTGGTAAAATATGATTATCTTAAATTTGACAAAAATTCTAATGGCCTTTATCGAGTTGCCATCGATTCAATGGCACATGTTTTTGGCTGTTGTATCCCTGGTTTAAAAATGTTGATTAATAATTGCGCATATATTCTCAATTGGGTTTGCGTCGCGGGAGTTGCAAATGTAAAAACCGATCTTGGTGTTTTTGCTTTTTAATTTACTTCATGCAACAACATTTTACTTGATCGATGGAAAATTTACCATTTCGAAATACTTTACCAACTGACTTGGTCTTTATTTATTATTAAATTAACGTTAGTTTTTTTCCTACAAAAGCAATTGAATTTACCCTAGATTTTACTGATACAATTTGATATTAAGGAATGGATACTGAATCTGACAAATGCCTATTCATATTTTATAGAAATCTCATTTAACCCTGATGACCAAATGTTTTTTACGAAGAAGGATGTAATAGAATGTAACGTTGCCGTCAAACACAACTGGGATCTGGACTTAAGTCAATATCGCATCTACTTTGAAATTAATGACAACAACAAAGACTACCTCTCATATGTGAAAGATTCTTACAAAGTTTACTTCAATAAAGTAATTTTCTTCTGGAACCTGTATTTATGAAATAAACACAGTTTTTATGTTTTTTATTGCTTATTCATATATACTTAATACAGTAACCGGCAAATAATGTTAAACACTACTTCTTTCCAACAATGTCATAATAATGGTATTCAAACGGTTGGAATTGCTCCAATAATCCATGCCTACTAAATGAGTGCATCTACACTTAGTAATGACATAATAATAATAGTTGATCAAACTTGGTGTAGCTTATTAAACACTTTTAAAGCAATGGAAGTGATTCATTTTTGAATTTTGGAAACCAAACGAAAATTGAACCACGATTAAGAACGATAATTGTAAGGACCATTTAATTAGGTGTAAACATGTATCTTGTTTAAGTAAAGATACATCGAAATAATGGTTGATTGGCTTCCGAATCCATTTTTTCTGTGGTAAAAAAAATCCAAGCTCACAAGAGTTTACACATCTAAACAATTAGAGTTCTACATTACATTCTAAAAGTCCTAAATAGTGTGTTTTTTAAAAAGGATTTTGAAATCATCCAAAGTTAGTTGTTCTATGTTCCATAATTTTCAATTTCTTGACATTTGTATTTCACTGGTTTATACAATTGGCTTACCATAAATCATGACAAATCTTTATCATTTGCCTGTGCTTTTATGAATAAACAATCGCTTTCGGTTTCTTACATATTTGTTCATCATATATGTCATTATATTTTGTTTATATCCTGAAATTGCTATTATATATAGTTTTGTAATTATTGCAATTCTATGACACAGAATGTGCTAGAATTGCTTACATAATGTGTGATTTCAATTTGAGTTAGGTTTAAAAATTGAACTTATGAAGAAAGCTAGAACACAATCTCAAATGTGGTTCAAGTCACAAAAGTGTATTCACATACATCAGGTATGTGCTACCTGAAAATCCACAAAAAATAATGGGATATCAAAACATATTAAAACAAATGTAGTGAATGAAATCTATGTATTTATCCACCATTTTGTAAATGTATTGATTCAAAAATGCAGAAGTTAGCTAATTGTGTTAATATTATTAAGTACATATATATTGCTTGAATTGTATACACACTATTGTTACTTATTGCTACATTTTTGTAGGTGGAGATTACCTATCCATACATTGTCCACCGAGGTACAGTGACCTGCTTTGTTGCCCATATAAATAGTTTCATATCAGTATCACGTGAGAAGTCAATATATTTCAAGATTATGGATGCTTTTGATGGTAAGTCAACACCCTCTTTATTAAGGATGATATGAATGGTAAGATTAATTAATTATTTTAAATAGTATCTACTTGACTAAATTTATATGTTCTGTTGCAAGCTTTGATTGCAATTAAAAAAGGCAAAACCATATGTTTAAAAAATATAATCTCACCAAATTATTTCAGTAATGAATTTATTATTTTTCGTTACAACATTCGATGAGTAAAACTAAAAATGAGTACTATTCTTATTTTAAATAATAAATTTATTAAAATATAATGTGCCATTTATTACTTATCAATAAATACAATCCATGGACAATAAATTATATTTGGTAATTGATTATTGTTTATAAAATCAAATTAGCATTTTCCAGTGTATTTCAAACTTATTATCTCAACTAACCAAAAAACAACATTTTGAATAACCCTTTCAACAACAATTTGATAATAAAACTTGGAAAGCGCATGTCTAATTAACATTTAATTATCTAATACATGAACATTAGTTTAGGAAATTTAATGTATATAAATAAAGTATGTAAATCAATACTTTTGACTGGATTTCAGAAGACATTGATTTAGTTTAATTTTAGATTAAATTAACTTGTTGAGTAAATTCAAAACAAAACTAATTCAAATATCAGATTTGTGTATCTCATGTTCAGTTATTCTTCTAAATGAATCGCCCTATATATCTTTGTTGAGTAAATGCTTTTTCCGTAGATCTTATTTGTATTCAATTGCACATTCTGTCACACTAAACATAAACATTTGTATATTTTATAATTGGATATGTATTATACGTGTATGCATATATTCTTGTAATAGTAGAAGATTGGAATGCAATTGCTGGAGAAGGAAACGACGGTAATGAAGTATGAAATTGTAGATTGTGAACAAGAAACACAAGAGAACAACAAGTCGTAGATTTCTGCAGATCTCACAAACTATTACGATTACACATGAAAGCGCTCTGGAGATAGATTCCGATGCCAAATTTACTATATAGCAGTAAGACAACCATACATAATTAACTTAAAAATGATGATGCTATCGAGGAGCAGACTGTAAAAGCGATCATAACGTTGTTAAAACGTATGTGACATTTAATAAAATTATAAAGAAACGAACAAAAACAATTGGATTTCAAAATATTGAAAAATGATCTAATTCAAATTAAACTAGGTAAATCAAGTTGAACAACAAGGAAAATGTAAACAATAAATGGAACCAACTAAAGTCTATATTAAGAACATTGGCTGAAACAACATAGGCTCCATGATAGAAAAAACACCAAAGAAGCACTGGATCAACGACAAGATGATTGAGAAAATACAAGAAACGCTCAAATGGAAATCAGTCGACAACCAAAACGGAAAAAGAATCTACAAAGGACTACGTAATAATGATTTCAAAAGGGAGGCAGAGGGGTCAGAAGAAGCACGGTGGTAAGAACTTTGCAGTACTATCAACGATATAAAGAAAATGAGACAATTGGCTTTGATGTATAAAAAATAGAATTAATCCATTAATGTCAGCTTTTATTATTTAAATTTATTTTGCAGGTTTTACGCTGTTTGTGAATCATATATGGTATTATATAGTTTTTTCATACTTTTAAAACATTTCATATATCAACAACTCAATGACAGCCACACAGGAAAACCTGCTTCCCGGCATTTGTGACAGCCATTATATTTTCGATTCATGTACATATTATTCAGAATACAGATAATTATATCATATAACTTATATACACATAACAGAACACGACTCAAAGAAAAAAAATTACAGTGTTTTGGTTGCCAATGGATTTCAAATACCATAAAATCAATTCGTTACTGGTTAATAGTCTATGTATAAGTCAGTGCTCTGCTACTGTAAAGCATACTATTTATAAAACACGCAACCACAAGGTGTTTTTATAGCTTATTAGGTTAGTTCTCTTAGCTAAAGGTCGTGTGTTCGACCCCCAGTAAAGTCACACCAATGTTTTTAAATAAAATTATTTTTAAAAGTATGTATCTATAAATAATACACTAAATACCTTTTACTAATTATTATGTTCATAACTGCCTATACGCAGGAAATTCGGCGTTAGATATTTTTATATTTTTTGTTCTTCAAATTTGCAAATTTTAACGGTCTATTTATTGTTTGTGTAACTTATTATTATTTTTAGTAATACATTTATTTTAAAATTTAACTATGCAAAGCTTACCTTTTTATGTTAGAAGCCATTTTTGAAATATGTAAATCACGCATCTAAATTAATTATGAGAAGTATTATAACAAAACATTAAGAATACCGTTTATTTCTGTATCCTTATAATATACATATGTACTTTTTTGATGCGAAATAAATAAAATATAAATGGTGTAATTATAAGCATAACTACCACGCAGGAAATCCTACGTGTCGACATTAATGGGTTAACAGAGGAACTTAAATAATAGACAAATATGGAATTATCCTGACAAATATGGATGATATATTATATCAATAAAAATAGATGCACATAAAAGAACTCTACAACAAAACGAATAAACCAGCGCAAAACTATATTTACTGGAAGAACAATGAACTGCCAATGAAACATTTAGATGTCCTCCAGTATTGCAATGTGAAGTTGAAGAAGCTGTTAAATATATAAATACGAAAAAAGCAGAACGAATGGATAAAATACCAACAACAAAAATTGTCACCGATGTTTGCAGCTCAATATATGGCTCTAAAATGTCTACAAAACAATTAGGGTAGCATTAAAAGCAGGATCCAAATGCTGTAGAAACTGTTGACTACATAACAATTAGCATGATATCACATGCAAAGAAACTCATTCTTAGAATGCAAACGAGAAGATTGGAAGCAACAACAAATACATACATTGGACAAAGTCAATTTGGTTTTTGTGGTGGATCCGGTACTAGGGAAGCAATGGGAACAATGACAACAATCATCCAAAAAAGCATAAAATATGGCAATGGACTCAATCAATTGGGAATTGACTTCAATCAGGATCTCTACATAAATCAGAAAGCAACAATGAATGAACACAACTAGCAACATTTGGACATTATCACTGCCTTTATTCTCTATATTCACAGAACGTGTGGTTATAGAAACAATTCATCACATACAAGATGGAGTAACGATAGGAGGAAAATAATTGAAGAAGTGCGATTTATAGACAATCAAGCAATGATAGCAAACTCAGAAACGAAATCTGCCCAAAGATTGCCACGTCGAAAACGGCATGTTTATGAAGAAAAGAATTACTAACAAAACCTTACGACAAAAAACTAAGAATAACTTGTGAAGACAATTTTATGGAGGATAGCACTAACTGGAACGTCAACCTGCACATTGCAAGAAAAAGAAAAGAAGAACATTGCAACGCCTTTAAATGTGGATACAACCGATAGCATGGACATATTTGAAGACAAATGAAGTAGTACTTCAACAAATCAATGAAACATGCAGCATGGTTCAAACAATAATCAGAAGAATAACAAAATTGGAGCAGGAAGGTTTAAAGCAATTCTTGAATGTCGAGATTTAGGGAAAGCTGTAAAAGCAAAACCAAGTAGTATTCAAACCAAACACTTGTAGAGTTTTAAGGACTGGAGATAACTGAAGCTGCCTAATAACTGATTCGGCAGAACATACGCTTTATAATTGAATATTGCTAGTAAGTAGTATTGTATTTAATTTAACGAACTTCCGGTTTACTTTTCAAATTACTTATACACAGGATCAATGATTTATTTCTATAGATGACATTTTTGTCTTCTGACCATAACAACAGTTGCCACTAATTTTGAACATTTCTACATCAAAAATGTTTAATAACAACTGATACAACACCTATTTTTAATATATGTTTTTTATTAAAAGATGACGATGGCAAAGGAATTTCATCTCCTCTAAATATCTATCCCAAAAAAGACGTCGTTTATCAAGCGGGTACATCTTTTACTTGTCGAGGACCTATGAACTCGGGCCATTGGGAGATCGATGATTGCGATAAGTTAGAATAGTTTTATAGAATGTTTTATTTCTAAATAGTTTTAAGTTATGTAACAGTAGCTATATTTTTCCCGACCACTTTTAAATATAACTGTGAATGTTTATATAATTCACCATACTAATACATTGAACTACATTTACATATTTTCTACACCATTTATCATCTATATGGTCATTAGACATTTGGAGGGTTGATGTGTTTCAATGTTGAAGCAGTTAAATAGTTTTAGAAGTATATAATGTGTACTATATTTTTTATGTTTCACTTGTACTTATACATTTTTACCAATTATAATATTGTTGAGAAAAGTAATGCTGATTCAAAGAATAACATATTGGTCAGTTTCTTCGAGGGATATCGGAAGCTATTTGGAGCTGACACAAAATCTTATTGTAGAAGAGGACTGAAATAAATTCTTAAAATATATTTTTTGGAAATTATATTTTTCGAAAAGTTGTAAAATTTCAAAAATAAATATCAAGCATTGTGAATAACTCTACTGTAATTCAGCCATTTTCGCGTGTCTTTAAAATTGAATGTCTTACTTTTATGCTACAGGGCCGGTCTGTAAAATTGATTTCTTTCACAAAATTATTTGTTTGTATAAATATGTAGCTCTAAATTATACGAAGTAGCTTATTTATAAGCGTCTATAATGTTTAGTAGCTGAGAGTGAATTTTTGGATCATTTTTAGCGAGTCAAAACAAAATGTTTTTTTCCTGGTCCACCAACAACATATCAGATAAATAATACCTAACCAAACATTCTATTATAAAATATAATTTAATATTTTCTATCAAAATACTAAGATACAAAATATCACAGACCTTTTTAGAATCTTTTATGTAAAGCATCATTAAAAACAAGTCAACTTTGATAAAAATTATTATCGCTAAGGATAACGCAGGGGATTTGTTTTAGGCCGCATTAGCCAACCATAATCACAGAATGAGCAATATGATGTTTTGTATATTCCATATCAAAGTATAAAAGTAAGGAACAAATAAAAGATAATAAAACACAAATTATATTAAACGCCACTTACGCTCTCAAAGCTTATCCGACCAATTAATGAGTTATGAATAATAAATGAAAAATATTATCCTTTGTTAAAATTATACTAGTTATACATCAATATGCCCGGGGTCAGATGTTTCGGTCTTGTTAGGCTTCATAAGCCAGGCATATTCACAGAGGTATTAGACCATACATTTATAAGGTAATTAGTGTTTTTTTAATTTATTTAAAACTACATATATAAACCACTTTCAAATGTCGCTGTTTTGTATCCTAAAAAAACAAAAGTACCCTAAACCAAAATCGGCTGATCTGCGTTTAAAAGTAAAATGGTCATTTTAAATTATATATCCTTATTCGGAAGCACATTTTATTGCTGCTAGAAACAGTTAGAGAAACATAATATTTTGTCTGTGATAATTGTGACTTGTATTTTAGATTCAAAGTTATACTACTTGAAGAACCAGGCAAAGTGGTCCTTAAACTCTCTTATTTCAGACAATTTAACGATATCACTGCTCACTTAACTCTGAAATGTATTGATACGATCAATAACGAAAAAATCACAGCTACGCGTCATATACAAATTCAAGGTGGATAGATTATATTATCAGTCAATGCCCCATAGTTATAAACCTAGTCTTGCTTAATATGCAATTCCTCACTTGTAACTCTTGTCTTGTGAGTCAGTGTAGTGTCTATCCCTCATGAAGTTCATAACATTTTTAATGCAGATGTTAAATATCTCATGTAAGTCATACATGTCATAGTTGTGTCTCACTATTTCATATACTTCTCATATATTTTGTAGGTCATAAGTATTGTGAAATTGACAATGAACTGACTAAAGTAGACATTTATGTGGTGAACCCGGGAGGAAAGCACAACAAATATGTGTTCTGTTCAACAACTGCATGTCATAAGGTACAATAAACAATTATTGTTTATTTATTTAATTAAACACGGATGAAGTAAGCACAGCATAGAGTGTGTTTGTATTTACACAGTTTCAGTGACAAAATTCCATCCTACATTTATTATGCCTTGTCTGTTGGACTTATGTCACCAATGTTCAACAATGGACAATTTAGAAACCGTTAAATATTTGGTACAAACTTAAACAGTCCAAACTAGGTGTTCATAAAGGTCTGGATTCGCCGTTAAGGGTTAAGATTATTAAAATATACTTATTTATCATTTCAAAGTTGATTGTATAGGTCACATCGAAAAAAGTAATCGGCAATAATAACACAATTTATATATTCAACAATATCTTTAAAAGTTAATCATTAAAAGTTAGTTAAACATAGCAACCATTAGCATCAATAATCTTTCTCAT
>JAUYWI010086741.1:0-12632 GCA_034780595.1 Parotoplana pacifica
AGAATGCGAAAACAGCCCTATTTAGGGCTACCTCATATTGATTGATAAAAGTTGCTTCCCATTTTGTTTTATTAGCATGTTTTTCCATTTATTTTGGAAATCAGTGTATATTATATTTGAAATATATCTACCAAATACTAATCAATTCTATTAATAATTGTCTTCAGAATTTATTGTATTACAAAAGTACATTTTGGCAATTAGTTGAGTTATTTTTTAGCAATAAACTTTATGGGAAGGTAGTGTTATCCTGATTCTCTCATAGAGAGCAGGGTGCTAATAAAGTAAAATGACATTCTAATAGTCCAAAAATTTCAAGAAAATTAATATAAAATATTTTGTTTCAAAATTACAAATAGTGTTACCTATAGCAAAACTTACATAACTATGATTATTGTTGGCATGTTCTTGCTGATGCAGCATATTTTCATGTAGAAGTCTAGCTAATTGTGATCTCATTTTAATAGATGACACAGTCTCAACCCAAACAACAAGAATCACCAAATTAAAAATCTAAAATAAATAAATTCACATTTTTGTCCTTATAAAAGTTGGCACAATTATTAAATTCATATTAATTAATTAAATAAATAAAATAAACAAAACTTGCTCTAAGTTTCTATTTTTATTTGCAATATGTTTTGTAGTATATTCTACACAAGTCAGTATACTAATTTGTACATAATATAAAAAGGAAAACAAAGTAACATAAAAAATTACAATTAGTTAAAACATTAATTATGGAGATATGATAAAGATGACAGTTTAGACAAATGCCACACACAGAAAGTACACTAGAAAATATTAAGAATGAATGAAGTACCTTTAAAATTAAGCTGATATTTAGATATACAGCCCCAGCAAAAGGAAATGCACCTACATTGAAATATTTTGCATAAAAATTATATGCAAAGTATTTGCTGTGGGCTATTGCACTAATTTTGATATTCTGTACCGAAATTTATATTGATTTATACATATGCTTATTTACAAAAAACACAAATCTCTAAGTTATGTGCATTTCTTTTTGCTAGGGCTGTAGATTATTTTCTTTAATGAGAAAGGATTCTTTTCTTTTTATTTCTTAATCTGAATTACCAGTAACTAGTATTTTAAATTTACACATTAAATTTTTTTTTGAGATGTTTGATCTTCAGAAAATCATGCTACTACCCCATTTAAATGTATCTTCTTTTTTTTATTCATGTGAATTTAGTGCCTACCATTTTACCATAAAAAAATTTGAAGGATACAAATATTACATTCTATAGTCTATAAGTAAAGCTAACAGCTCATTTTAAGATATTTAAAAAAACTTTAAACTGCCTACCATTTTACCATAAAAAATTTTGAAGGATACAAATATTACATTCTACAGTCTATAAGTAAAGCTAACAGCTCATTTTAAGATATTTAAAAAAACTTTAAACTGCTTTTTTGAACATTTACAAAAATGACATACATTAGTTATATAAAACAAGGATGAGGTGGTTTAGATGAGCAATAGAAAATGATCAGAGAGTTAAATTACAAAACAGAAAATCTAAAAAATATCTACAACATCAGTTCAAACCATTTCAGTGTGCACTTGTAAAAATCTCATTCCCGTGTTGTCCAATTTGCTTTATGTTCAACAACTATGGTAAAGTGAATTTTGTCAACTGAATGACCAAGTTGGTTAAAGTGCTCTGTGGTTTCTATGCATTTCTGTTGATGACATTTTAAACTGTGCAAAAAATTTTATACATGAAACAGAAAAGTGTTTATTATATATGTACATAGATTAACAATTAGAAAATAATCATAGATTTAAAATATATCAAATGCAAACACAAATACACCCCTGGTCAAAAGTTTTGCTATTGCCTAATTTGTTTCATTAATTTTCACTCTACTAATTCCTGTCCGATGGGCATAATTGCAGTCAAGAAGCCTTTTCTGATTCCCTGCCATCATCATTTACATCTGTATTGGGTCATGGAGCATCAAAACTAGAATGCACCTAACTGGAGGTGCATTTTCTTCACTGATGAGAGTCCAGTACATTTGGTATCTGCACATCAGCAGCACTATGTGAGACATAGAGGTGGTACAGCTCTTCATAGACAACACATCCAGCATACAGTACATTCCTCAAGTGGTTGCATAATGGTTTGGGGTGGATTCAATGAGAATGGTACTTGTCCACTGGTCAGAATTTAAAAAAGACTGAATGCTGCCGCCTACCAAGAGATCATCAGCAACAAAGTCCTGCCCCTCAACCTCCCAGATTTGAATCTGACATTCTTACAAGACAATGCCCCATGCCACACTACAACAACAACTTACAGATTCTTTGAAGAAAAAATGGAATTCAACTTCTTCCATGGCCAGCACAGTCACCAGAACTCTATCCAATTGAGAATCTGTGGAGCCACATTCAACATGAGGTTGATGGCACCCAAGTCCAATAGCCCAAGTCTCAATGGTCTCTGGGCAGCAACTCAATGAGCATGGCAGGGAGTACCAACAGAAATGATCACCAACCTCATTGAGTCAATGCTGCGATGTTTGGAGGCCATGATAGCAGCTCGAGGAGGCTCCACCAGATACTGAAGAATGATGCATTTTCTCCCAAATCCCATTCATTGATTGATCTCACATAGCTCCAAATGGACTACTAATACATGCAGAAATTCATTTTAGTTCAGAAAATTAAATTAATTACAAATGTATGGCAATTACAGGAATCAGTAGAGTGAAAATTTATGAAAATAAATTAGGGTGCGGCGAAACTTTTGACCAGGGGTGTATTGTGCATTTTATGAGCTTTTTAGAAATGATGGAAATGATATGACTGAAATAAATATCAAAGAGTGATGGAGATATATTTTCTTTTTTATCCCATTTGAAAATATTGTTTTTGATATCTGACTTTAGATGATATAAAGCTTTTGATAATTAAAAGAAGGACTAATCCAAATTTAGCACTCTTCTCAAGAATGCAACTTTGGTGTCCTTAGCAGCAGCACAAACAAACGGATTATAGATTTTTGCTCCTCGCCTAAATTAGTCTACGAAATTTTATCAGAATTTGTTAATGCTCAGTTCTGATAAAGAAGAAGATGGAGAAAATGATATGGCCGTATCTTTTAAACTATTTAACTGATTT
Source organism: Parotoplana pacifica (assembly GCA_034780595.1). Classification (NCBI taxonomy): domain Eukaryota; kingdom Metazoa; phylum Platyhelminthes; order Proseriata; family Otoplanidae; genus Parotoplana; species Parotoplana pacifica. Next base: position 3,152 of record JAUYWI010086741.1, read on the forward strand.
TATATTTTAGATAAACCCTGTAAAGCGAGAATCCACGCTAAGGAAAAGTACTGTAAGTTCCTATATCTAATTTAATTTATCACTATAGTTTTGTCTACAGAGAATTGATGTCGATGAATTTTATTTTAAATTTTTAGAATGATGTAGTGATTGATGTAAGTTCCTGTATGTAATACTGATAAATAAATCCACTAAGTAATGTAGCTAGCTACGGACACTGAACAATAGGACATTAAGTGATATGAATCAAAATGAGAAAGCATGATTAGCTCACTTTTTATTTAATAATTGAGTTCAATTTGACTAAATACTGGGACAGTTCGTGAAATTATTATTTCTATTTTATTTATGTCATCTAATAGGCTGACCCAACACCGCCGATAAAATAAGTCGCGCTATATAAGAAAAATGTCAGTTTCAGATGAAAACATTCTCAAATTGTTAACAGTTTTTGATGATATCACCAAAGCAACTATTTTCAATCGTGTAAAAATAAATCGTGATAGACGAATTCAATGAAAGAAAAATAGAGAAAACCTTTAGCTGTTAATGGGAAACACTTATAAATAAAATCATGAATTAGACTGTAGATCCTACTAGGCAATTTTTTATGGCATGAAATGTTGAGATCTGACCTGTATCATGATGGAATTTTCATTACTTTAACATTTTTCTAATCGTTAAATTTCTAAATTATTTGCAAGTGACAAGTATTCTAAACACCGCTGCTGGTAATGACCTCTCTAGTCAAAAGCCCTCATCTTCTCTGCTGTCTCATGCACTATACAGGCCTTGATACTATGCAATTAGGCTATGTGCTATTTGATGCCTATTTTTTTCTGCAGCGAACTAAGGACTGTACAGAAGTGTGCCGGTTCAAAGTGAAAAGAATAAGAAAAAAAAAGCAAATATTTCTGAAAAATATTTCTGCGTCAGATACCGGTAACAAATCATCCAATGAGAATCAGCTGGTGAACACTGCCAGTTCAAATTGGTGTTGCAGTCCATTCACTAGCCAGAAGAGCGTAGCAACAGAGTCTGTATTTAAAAAGGCCACACCTGACGATTCACAGATAAAGAAACTATCTTTCCACGATACTGCGACACTGGAAGAGTTATCTATGGAAGGCTCCAGGTTGACACAACAAAAAATAAATTCACATAGTCTCAATAAGCAGCGTACACGTGAATCTACCTTGAGGGAAACCAGTTTGACAGCACCAACATTCACACGATCCGTTTCACCAACACTGCCAATAGCCTTTATCAGAAATCCTACGCCAGAAAAAGAGCATTGCTCTAATAGAGAGCAACCGGAGGTTGTAAGTATTTTTCTATATGTACCTATAATTACTTATGTACTAGAATAAAAAAAAATTATGAATTGGTAAATAAATGGATGATCATTGCTTGAAAAATCATTGGATAAATCAGTTTTGTAATAGTATATGGTAAAATCAAACTATTAAAATGTATAATGATGCATTATGTACATACATACCTACATAAAATCGTAGAAAATGGTTTAATGGTATGTAAATGAACTAAATTCTTAAAAGCAAATCGAAAATAATATATTTTGTAAAGGTTAAATAATAATATCAGTTCAACAGCATGTAAAATATGTATGTGATAAATATTTTGAACTTATGCTGTTGGCCAATGAAAGAACATCACTTTACAAAATTTGTTACCATGCTATTCTGAGCATTGATCATATTTTATTATTTCCTACATTTCTTTTCGAAGCAATGTTTCTTTTATATGTATTCTTGATTTCGTTTTTGTTTTTTTGTAAGAATTTGGATTAAAGGTCAACTATTTCTGAATTCCAAAACTATTTAATTTGTCTAGGCCTATGACAATTTAACAATCTTATCAGAGTATTATAGAACTTTTGAAAATGGTATTTATGAGTAGAATATAAATTTAATTGTATGTGTCTTGTGCTTTTTCAAATTCTAATATATGTACATATTTTAAAAACTAGCGCGTCGGAAAATGTCAAACTATGGTTCATACTTATAAGATAGATGTCGTCCCCCCAGAACTATATGAGCTAGATGTCGCCTCTGCAGAAGATATAAGCCAGATGTCGCCCCTATAGAAGGTATAAGTTAGATGTCGCCATTATTTTCAGATTGTAGACGAACAAGTTTGTTGTTGGACATTTGGTGATTCGCTTAAATCACCTCCTTCACAGACAGTGTCACCTCCAAAACGAAAAGCAAAGGAACTGGAATTCAGTGGCAGTAATATTCATCCCATCAATAATACAATGGTAAGTTAGAAGCTTCCATTTTTTTCATGTTTAAATGATCGTCGTTGGTTTTAAATGTTAAGTTCGTTGTACAATTTTGAAATCCTCCACTGAACATTTTAATAACAGTATATTGTTCCCACATATTGTAATTACATATTGTACACCACAAAATTGTATACCGCATCCGGTTTACCTGCCGCAGCTAAAATAAATAAAAAGAGTTAAGATGATTGTCTTGCAGTTGGTTTAGTTCAAACTGTTGGCGTTAATGTTTTCAACTTGCAAAGATTTATATTATTTAAATTTGTTAGACTTGTCAAGCATGACGTAATTAATACTATTTTTAGGGTTATTTTACTTTATTTTAAAAAAGTCGACACTATGGTAATCTAAAATTTCGCACTAAATACAGAAAACCCTTCATATTGTTCACAAAAGTTGATAGAATTTGTCGAAACAACCCACAATGTGTACAATTTAAGAAAACCAGCAAAATATGTAGTTATATTTAAAATTGTGCATAAAGCTGTAAAAAAGACTCCGGTTATTGTATGGATTTGTGATACCTATACTCCACCTAATTCGAAAATTTTGAAACGAATAAAGCAAAAGTCAACAAACATTACTGCAGGCAATATCTTCTTTCGAAACTTAGCGGTTAGAGTTGAAAATTTGAGTCACAGAATTTGATGTTTTCAAAAAAAATTAAATAAAACTATCGCCTGTGGTAAATTTATATCTTTGAAGGATAGGGACCGGATCATTCATTAAAAGTATAGGTTATGATGAATTTATGAATTTAAAGACTTTGTAGGATTCCATTATTTGTTTAAAAAATTATACTAAATGTCAGTTCTTTATTTTTGTTTTTCCAAGAATTGAAAATGATTTTTGAGATAACATAGTTTCAAAGTCTCTAGACATTTCTTTAATGCAAACTTAACATTGTTGTACACTTTTTCCTTATACTACTTTTTCTATAAAACCTTTTTTTACTGAGAAAGGATACCTGCAATCCTCTTCCGTTATGGGTACAAAAAGAACTTGAGATGGTTAGCAATGAGCAACATAACAACGTGATTATATCACCAAGAGGATCCAATAGGTCAAGGAAGTCATCTTCCTATAGGATGAGAAACAAAACAGCTGCTGATACTAGCAAGAATTGTTCAACTGGAGAACCGTCAGACAAGACCCTTCATATCGCTGAGTCGTTGCTCAATAGACTGGCCGCTGATAGTCGGCTTCCAGGCTCAGCCAAGGTATCTAGTGTGGAGCCTAATGAGCAAGGGTTGTTCATCAAGTACCATTTCCCCAAACCACCTTCCTCCCCGATGCCAACATCGGCGGACAAGAAGGCGACACACTTCAGAAGAGGGCATGGCAGACATGTGAGGGGGTCGTCAACGGGTAGCAAAGTGGAAGACGGGATACAGCAGAATGTAGTGACACAAACTGGACGGGAGCTGTTGGCAGTTTATGATCAGGTTAGTAAATTCAGAGCTCCGGGGATCTAATTAATTTCGGGTTTTTTCTTCCAAATATAGGTGAGTGTGGCTACGATGACAGACCGCGAATCTGCGCCATTTAAAATTTTCTTTTTTATTTAATTAGATGTTCTGTACATATATCATAGAAGTGGATATAAAATGCTTATAAATGTAGGTATATTCTATTTTGATATTGGAACATATGTAGCAAAATATTTAAGGGTCACCTTTAAATATCATTGATATGTAGTAAACACCAGGTAAGCATGCCTTTCTTTGAAAATAAAAAAATAATGATATTGTTTATTTTCAAAGCCAAAAAAGAAAGACAAAACTTTGGATCCTCAGAAGAAGCCATAAAATTAACAGTTGCTTTAGTAATTGAACTTTCAGTTTACAGAAGCGACAAGAAAATATACTGGATCTACTTAGCCTATTCACTATATTATGTAATAGTGTGTTATCAGTCAAACTTCAGTTTTTTTATTGCTCTTTTATTCGAAATGCCTAGGGTAGTTTTAGATTACACAAAATTGTTTTATCTATGATTTTTGAAAAAATAATTTGACCTTAATGAAATCTCAATGTGTACCTACTTAATTCTTTATCTATGAATTTGTTTTTTATATGCTCGGGATGTGCCATTTTCAGTCTAACCACATTCTGGCTCAGTCCCTATCCGGCAAGGCGGGCAGCGATCACCCATTCGTGGACTACCAGGTGTGTGTGGATACTGGGGATAAGTTGGGTGCCTCCACCAGAGCAGAGGTCTCTATTGTCCTAATTGGCCCTCTCGGTCGTACGCCGCAACTGGCTCTGGACAACTCGCACTCGCACAAGATTCCATTCCGTAAAGGCAAATCTGATTATTTCACAGTTGTAGGGGCCTATGTTGGTCAAATCGATCGAATTCAAATTGGACATAACAGTATTGATCCAGGTAAATATTATACCCAACTGGGGAAGAAAGGGGTTAGCAGCTTTGAAATATTTAGCAAAAATAATCGGGTGGTTGTTAGCTAACAGATTTCAATTATTTATATTAAATAATTGTTAGATCCAGCTTTAGCTGTTCCCAAAAATAAGAATTAGGAGTCAGTAAAAGTTGTGTTATTGCCCCATAGATGGAGCCCTGTAGCTCGTAAACTATACAAAATATGGGCATGTATTATACGTACATCGTTGGAAGGGGATACAATGTTTAGGAAAAATGTAACTTTATTTCTTTTTCTATGATTTTTTGGCTGAGTAATGATAAATCATACAAACATCACTCAATTTGTGCTTCCTGTCATTCATAGCGCTCGAAAGCCAAATCAGATCAAAATGAGTCATTGTGTTGTTTGTTCTAAGCACATAGAAGCCTGTATAACATTTTTGTAGATTAGATATTTTGGCAAATAAAGTTGGCCATTTTCGGCTACAAACACAATTAAACTAGGCGGGTGGTTGTTTTACATTGTAAAACTGATTCAGTTGACCTTAAAGTTGAAAACGTGTGCTGCTTGAAATACCCATATCCACTGCCTTAAAATTCTAAAATGTTTTTAGTCACATGTGCAGAAATTGACGGTTGTGTAAAGTAATTCAATGTAAAGTGATTTTGGTACCACTGAAAATCAACAAATTTGATGTCCCATAACATTCATGTCCAAATTGGAAACTGCTATAGTCCTACGTCCACGAAAAAGTGTAGGCTCGTTCCTTAATCACCCGTGTCCTAACTCCGTTTTGTTTCCAGATACTGTGGGTTGTCTAAATCAATTAAACTAATTTCGTAGGTACCACCACCGTATAAAAAAAATTGTTGTCCCATATAGCCATGTGCAAAACGGAAACTGCAACTTAGGCCCCTACATCCACGCTAAAGTGTAGGCCATATCCAACATCGATTGTTTCAGAGTCTGTATAGGTTGTTCAAAAACTTCAATACCAATTTACAAATATTTTAAAAAATCGAATCATTGTTTCTCCTTTTTTGGACTTTTATGAGTTTGTTTTCTCTTTTTGTCTGATGTTCCTAGCACCCTTGGTCCAAATCGTAGTTGCCAGTGGGGCCTGCCCCACAGTGCCGTCAAATGTGGAGCAGGTTACGGCACCAATTTAAAATAGTTTTAGATAAACTGTTTTTGACATATGAAGGCTGTGCTCTGCAACATTTTTTATGATTATCGTTCTCTGCTGTCCCTAGAACCCAAGTCAAAATTGTGTTTGTTCCCGGTGGGGGACCACACCCCTGTAAAAATGTGGCTGGCCCTATTGACCCAGGTATATAATCCCTCCTTTGGAAGATCTGGACTAGCCAAATAAAATCGATGCACACTCCTTTTGGTATTCTAGATTGCTAATTTCATGCACTATTAGGGTTCTGAAACTTATGTCAATCTGCGGATTCGTTTGGACAATATTGCAACAAATCCAAATTGTGAAAATCGAAGTGTCAACTTTAAATGCTTCGTAGTGGATATTTTATTACATTTATTGTCATCATTTTTCTTTTATTAGATGGTGGGGTAGCCGTAGTGCGAATCTCTAAAAATAATCAGAAATTGTCTTTTATTGCCGTTTTATGTCCATTTTTCGGGAAAAGTTTGCTGGTTTAGCTGAATTGTGCAAAATATGGGTTGTTTTGCCAAATATCATAAGTTTTGCTACCAGTATGAAGGGTTTTCTATATTCTGCGCTTTAATGTTAGGTTTCTCGGCATAACGGTTTTTGAGTTAACCCTCACTTCAAAATTCTTTGAGAGAATTAAGAGAAGAAAAAGGACTGCCGACGGAAAAATAAAGTTTATTTAGACCATAGATGGTCAAATGAATAAATAAAATAGTGTCTTACTATATAAATGATGAAGTTAGTTAAAATTTACTGTTTATTAAAACATCAAAATTGGATAGTTTTTTTTAAGACTTTTACACCTGTGGCGTTTTCCGTTTGTTAACAGATATTGACTGTATTAATTTCAGCAGATACTTTTCCATTATAAATTCTTTTCATTAAATTTCAAATTAAAGATTCTTGTATCCAACGCTAAAGAAATAATTGATTTTTTATAGTTCTTTTGATTTTGTGTTACTAAGACGCACATAGCTAAAACATAATATCAGGCGCAACTGATTAAATATTTAGTTGTTTTTCTTTTTGGTTTGACTTGTATCCAAGGTATTTTTGCCATTTTCAACTGGTTGCGTCTTGATTAACAGGAAATAGAGATTGCTTCCTACTTATTAGATAGAAGAGCGATTCTTAAAATATCTATAGAACATCTATAGAGCATACGGTGCTAGTGTATAATAAATATAGCAAATTTTAATAAAACTACTATGTATTAATTGAAAAGAGCAGTATGAGATTATTATGCATTTAAAAACATTCAGAAGTGTTTCTGTATTGCATCGTTATGCAGCAAAAGTTGCGATCTATTCACTAACGGCCTAAATATTGATATTCAATATGAAGTCATATTAAATTTTGGTGGCTGATTTAGGTTCCATGGTTTAGTTTGAGGCCACGTCTTAATGTTTTTGTTAAAATAGCAAATCTGATATTTGAAGCTCTGTGGCTTACCTTAATTATATCAACTTTTAATTAATAATTCAAATTAACAAACGTCATAATTTTTTATTAAATCTAACGTTAATTTATATCTTTTAAAAGAGATAAGTGCCAAATATTTTAATAATATTATTTTATTTAGTACTTACTTATATTTATATGAAATCGCATATAAATGTATTTTCATTAGAATAGCCCACACTAAACTAAAAATTAAATTATTGAGAACACCAAATGTTTTTTTTAAATAATAAATTATAATTTATTTAGTTTCAAGCTGTTACAGATAAATTGAAACATAATTAATACTTTTAGACAAACATGATCTTTGTCTCTATGTATTTACGAGCAGTCCACCTGAAAATAAGGAAAATGGAATTTGAAGATTGAATTATTAATTACGATTCATGTTTACCCAAAGCAACTGAATCCAAAAGGAGAAGACTATGGAGCATGTGCAGTTTTTGAAGCCTATAAGGTGACCTAACTTTTGATTAAGTTTGGTGCTTTAGTCATTCTTGTAACTAAATTTTGACTAAACCACCTAACTAATGTATGTACATCCTCCAAAATTTGTAAAGTGGTCTGAGATTTGGATTTTCGGAAACCAGCATATCTATGTATGTACTTATAGATGCCTGAATTCAGAAAACCACATTATGTAGAACAACCAATTTGCTTTTACCTTGCTGAGATGGGGGAGGGGGGAGCTGACTGTTGAAGCAAACTGTTGTTGACTCTCCAAATATTGTTTTCCCAACATCACGTAGACAAACATACACTCGGTCACATATTTGTAAATCTGCAATTGCTGGTTGCTAAGGGATAAATGCGTGCATTGTTTCTGAGGATATAGACAAAAAGTAACCATGTCGAAGCTAGCCACAGACATCTCAAAGATGTTTTAACATGATTGAAGGTGGATTTTATTTTTGTATCAGTAACCTCTTCTTGTAAATACCTAAAGGGTGATTATCGGCGTACAGGATGGCCATTAGTTTTAGTTGAGTAAAATACATCATCTAATTTAATTGATAATATTGTGCTGTATAGGTACGATTGAAATTTTACTGTTTCAAAATGTCCCCAGCTCAAAGTCAGTGAAAAAAATACGACCTCATCCCATGATAGAATTACAAATGATGTAGGTACGAAAATTAACGTTAGGTACATCCATCCTTTTTATAAATAAGCAATTATATCAAAATATTTTCTGACATTTAATCCTTGTAAAACCTACTAATTAGTTTATTTTCTATACTAGATGCGATTAGGGAGAAACCATATTTTCCTATATTAACAATTTATTAAAACGAGAAATACAAGAGAATTGTTTAGTCTAGGTAGATAGTGCCTCCATCTCAAAATCACACAAAGATTTGTAAATAAATAGCCAGAAAATTGTTGACTTGTGTGCTAAAATAATGTTTTTCTTAGTTTGCTTTGAATTTCTTCTTGTGTCGTTACTAACCGATATTCATACAATCAATGACGCTTATGATTTTTTATAATTATCATCATAAGCATCCGACTCTGATACTATTTTTTGGCATGTTTTACCTAGAGCGACAGAGCGCTATTTATATATCTAAATAACTGTACACATCAAGATATACAGAAATAATGTCATGCATTTTATTGTATCTGAGAGCCTACTGTTGTAAGTATAGTATAAAAAAATGTAAAGACAGCAAAATTAAAATTTTGGACTCGAATCCAGGGGACACATAAATGTTTTTAGGAGGGCGCCATTGTCTGTTCTAGAATTTTAAAGGGCTGGTGGCCACGGAATTAGATAGTTTTCTAAAAGTATAATCACCTACTTATTTGTTATTGTTAAAATTATGTATGAATTCTAAAATACGGCCTCCCTTTGATGATGTATATTTTCGTGCCCTGATTATGGAATATTTATTACTGAATTATTTTTTAGAGCGAGCTAATAGTATACTGTATAATATTTGATTGATGATTTAATGCATAGCTCATAGAAATCGGACCGCATAGTTAGCTCGCCATAGTTAGCTATGCCATAGAGATCGGACTCGGGTTAGTCTATCTAGAGAGGACATTGCATATCTATACAATATAAGTTAAATGGCAACATTACGAAAAATGACGAAAATCAAAAATATTTTTTAAACTCATACTACTAGTTGAGTAATATATAACA
>JAUYWI010086752.1:0-23732 GCA_034780595.1 Parotoplana pacifica
AAGAGGGAGTGATGATATCGTTTTCTGGGAGACAGAATAGCTCACAGCCATATTCGTTCCAACGTTGAAGGATGGTATCAGGGTCTATGATTGTTCTTTTGTTTTTGTCATTAATGGCTAATTGGTTCGTAGAAAAAGCTTTGCGCTTCACTGTTCTTATAAGGTAATTAAGAAATAATAAAGTAATATAAAATAATTTACTACAAAAATGGCATAAACAAGAAGATAGAAAAAACAACGTTTTTAAAGGAAATGTATAAATTGATAGGTAAGGAATGATCACAGCGTGAAAAAGTTGGAAACAAGGTTTTGTATGAATTAAATTAGTTTTTTGAAATAATTAAAAGTAAACTATATACAGGTAAACCAATGCACACATAAAAAGTGACTTTTCATGCAGTGTAGTCTAAGATGTACATACAAAATTGAAATTACATAATATATTTTATAATTAAAGCGATAAAAGCTGATAGGAAATACATAACTAATATCCTTAACTTTTTAATAGTACATTGGTTTACCTGTATACAGTTTATTTACTTTATCATTTCAAAAAACTAAATTGGTTCATACAAAACCTTGTTTCCGTTTCCTTTTTCGCATTTGGATCATTCATTACCTATCAATTCATACATTTCCTTAAAAAATTTTTTTTCTATTTTCTTGTTTTGTAAATGAATCACCGAATAATAATAGTTAATAATCCTTTTAAAAACAATATAACAGGGGTATAAATCATTAGAAGAATATCTGAATTTCAGATCTACAGATAAAAAAATAGGCACATAGTTTCGTGGTCACATTCTTAGTTAGCAACTCTTTTGCACAGCCACTATCCCTGGTTAAATTCTGAAAATTTTTCTAGAGATCATGTTAGTTTAAAAAACAAGTCATAGTCTAAAAATTAAATTAAATTTTCAAACTTTTCAACAGATAACTAGACATATCGTATTTCTAATATTTAAAGTGGGTTTTAAAAAAGCACTAGTGATACATGAGATATCCAAAACAGAATATTAAACTAAAACTAAATTACAATTGTCTAAAAATAAAAAATTCCCTATTCAAGAATTTAAGAAGGTCTTTAATTTCTACATGTCAAATTTAATAAAATAACTGTACTGAAGGAAGTCAATAAAATGGACATCAATAATAAAATGAAAATTGTTGAAACAATGAACAAAACGACATTGAATACATTTATTGAAATAATTAAAAATAGAACTGGTGGAGATTGTTGCCATCAAAATAATATTATATATGATCGTAATATTAGCATTCACGTAAGATCAATAGAAGAAATTAAAAGTATGTAGCTACCTAAGACAACTATCGATTAAAATAATGTTGCCGATAAACATTAATACTTATTACTATAACTTAACTAATAGATTGTCGTGTCAAAACAAAAAAGTAATTAACAACACACATAGCAACTCTAATAGGACATTTCCGTTAAATTGGAAACCATAAAACATCAAATTGGTAGGTAATTGTTAAAATAAAAATTAACTTTTTTCTTTTGAAACTCACAAAGTAATTTATCTATGTTAACGTTATTTACGTTTTCAGATTAGTGTTCAATTGTATGTGGGTAAGAGGATATTTCTACAACAATCGCTTTAAATAAATAAATACATTTTGTGAAGGAAAACACAAGCTCGCATTAAAAACAATAAAACTAGAAATTCAATTTCCCGTTAATAATTCATGGAAAATAAATATGAAGCTTGTCTAAACCAACATTCAATTTCATTTCAATGTGAAATATAGAGATGTCTACGCACAAAGGTGGGAGGTAGGTTAATATAAAAAGGAATAGCTATAATATAATACATTGTAGTTTTAAAATGTCTATTAGACTAGTAAGTACAGTAGTGCACATGAAGAGCAGTCCGGTAAAATTATTGCAGAAAAATCGACTAAAATGTACAAAATCACAGTCCTACCTAATAATCTAGAATTAGTTCAAACTGTCATAGATAAATCTAATTAGATACAGATTAAGTCAAAATGTCTCATTATATTGGAGCTCCATTTGTTGCACATTGTTTCTTACTGCATTAGAAATATCATCCAAAATAGTCATACTGAGGATCATGTTATAAACGTCAGCATTAATTAAATTTTAATGTTTTAATTTGAATTATCCATTATTCAATATAACTCTATTATTCTGCATATTAAATGTTATCTGAGTTGAACTATAGAACATTATTTTATTAACGATATCTATAAAATGAAAAAAAGGGTTTTATTCAGAACAAACCAGACAATTGAATGAAATATAAATACAAGTAAACTAGCACAGATAATGTAAAACACAAAAGATTCATTGCTTCAGATTTTGAGCTTATTATAATAAAGAGTATACCTAAGCACGCTCAGCTTAAATAATGATGATTGAATACCCCACCTCACTAAAGCTCTAATTAATCGGAGAATATCCTATTTTACGAATAGGTAAAAGACATTGAATAAAATATCGATGTACATGCGTATATTTAATAGCAATTGATTATGAATTCAATTTAGATTGATAAAATAAAACCAATTATTATATTTTAAATATTTGATCGCTAGCAAGTACATGATCTAAAAGTTTGAACCGGATGTTGCATTTTACCTACCTTCAAATTTTCTATAGCATCTTCTGTTTCTTGCTTCGCAGGATCATTGCTCTATAAAAATAAATAAAATATATAAAACAAATTTTAGAATTAAAAAAAAAATTATATCAATGTGCAAATATTTTTTTCTGTATTTTATTTACATTTTAAACATTTGTATCAATTAGTCAGTCTATGGCTTACCAAATTGTATTGATATAACAAACAATCATTTTCATTAAGATGTTGCATATAATGCAAATATTAATAAGCATCTAATAAATGTGATTTACTTTATCATAAATAGATACTATTTGTTTAACCAAATTTTTTAATAAAATTAGATGCTTATTAACATTGCATTATAGCAAAAGCTTCAGAAAAATATAAATTTCAACGAAATTGTTCATATATATTGCAAAACTGATTGCACTAATTCAAACAGAGAGAATAATCGTTCGTTTAAAGAAAATCATCACCGCATAATTTACGACGCTTAATTTATCAGTCTCTATCTTGACATACATATTGCATATTATTATACACCCAAAATCTTTGAGCTACCTATATTCTGTTCTTCATAAATATTAAATAACACTTAAACTAAAAATATATAGCACAAAGGTTTCCAATGAAAAATCTAACAAACAAGAAGCCAACAGTAATTCTTCTTCATGTTCATCAATTTCATAAAATGATCATTAATACAGTGTAGTGTTTGTAAAAAAACGCAACATTCATATCAATCAGTCTTGTTATGTCCAGAACGCATGTGTTGAGAAGAATGATTTTTCATTGATATTATAACCTTATGCTCTATGTTCCTAAATATTGTTTGTCATTCTCTTATGAATGTTGACTTGTGATACTTTATAAAATGGCTATCAATATCATTATATTTTACTTTTGTGATTGTTAACAACTCTCGCTGTTTCTGCGCTAGAAGTGACTGAAGATCAGACTGCTCTCGTTCTAAATCTCTTCGCTTGCCTTCAGCCTCTTTCAGATGCTAAAATATAATGAAATTTTACAGTTGAATTTAAAAAGAATAAGAACATGTTAAGGGTGAATACCTTATATAGTTCTCTCTCTAAATTACATGACTGAAACTTCCATTAGCAAAGAAGTTATTTTTGTTTTCGGTAAGCTAAATTTAGTTTAGTATCTGATAAAAAAATGTCTATAAATTCAACTGTTAATCTATAATAATAAATTATAAGGTAAATGAATAACCAGATTGCTATCCAATTATGCTTTGTTAAGAAAGTTAATAAAAATTAATTGTTAATTAACAAAGATTTATTAAGTTTCCAAGTAACATATGCATGCATTATACACAGAAAGTAATCACTATTAAATTAAAATAATCTAATTTTCTTCAATGAATAAACACTAACTACTGGAATAGATAGACAATTATTTCAGTTTATTTTAAATTAAGCATTTCAAACAGTAAGAAAGTTAAAATCAGATAAATGTAGCTACTACGCCAAAAATAAAATAGTTTAAATTTTAACTGACCATTTTTTACGTTTATTAAGACAAAAATTTAGCATTTGGTTAACTAGCATAATCAGACTGGAACAGAAAGCTACTAAAATATATAGCTACCTTCTTCAATACTAATACTTAAGTATAATTATAAAGGTTTAATCGAAGCTAAACGGGGTTTTTAAATTAATAATATTTCTATCTTCAAAAATGGTAATACTCGTAAGTACAACCTTGACATAATTATTACGATATATTTACTACGATTATATAGGATGTTTGTAATTTTGTATGTTCATAGTTGAAGTTAAATTTGGTCTCCATATTATACAAGGTCTACCAGAAATCATAGCCGATTTTTAATATTTTCAGAGAAAAATTATATTACCACAAATAGGGTGATTGTTGATTTTTTTTTTCTAGAAAGATATTGACTATAATATTGCGTACTCTATAATGCTATGGTATACATGATTGTTTTTGTAAAATAAAAATCGGCATTGAATTCTGGTACATAAGAATAAAAAAATAATATGGAGCCTCTTCTACTTCAAGATAACCTTTTAATAACACTGGTCAACAGATAACATTTTGCGTGTTCCTAATTCATTAGGTCCCAAAAGATCATTCTTTTAATTTGTAACAGAAAATTGTGGTCAGGAGTATCAATTAATGGGACCGATGTCATCAGGTCCAAAAAATAAACGTTGTAAGATTGACTTCAAATTGGGTGTGTAGGTCCACTAGGGACCCAGTAATACAAATCCATAAAAAGTGTCTGAAAAAATTATCGATATTTTTGGCCAAAATCATTAAAATGGCTGTAAAATCCAAACCAGGATAACTGTAAGCAATCTCAAAATTATATTATGCCTTGTTTTAGATTATGGATCTCAGGTTTGAGCAAAATAGGATGATTCGTTTACATTTTAGAGCTATTGAATTTTGGGACTAGATCCAGTCGATGCATAAAAAATGGATTTTTCTTAAATTAAATTTTATTGACTGAATTCATTCAAAAGTCACTTAAAGGGATCTAGAAACTCATAATAAATCATTTTAAGTTATTTAGAGTCACATACAGTGATAAAATACACTTTAAAAATTGTTTACGTACCTGCCCTGGTATGGCGGTCCTCAATAATTTTGTCAGAAACTTTTTATGGACTTGTGTTACTGGGTCCCTAGTGGACCTACACATCAAAATTAAAGTCAATCGGACAAATTTTGATTTTCAGACCTAATGACGTCATCGGTCCATAATTCGGAACCATTACTGATTCTCGTGACCGCAATTTTCTTTTACTAATGAAAAAATGGCCATTTGGAAAGTTTTAGGACCTAATGAATTAAGAACAAAAAAAATTAGCTAGAGAATCAAAACCCTACATTTTACGTTCAGTTTAAATACTAACATAATATTATTTTAATATTGATATTAGTTTGAAAGTTTTGTTTCATATGTTTATTTATCTATTTATACATATTTTAACTGTTTTGACTATAAAAGAAAAAACAATGAGCCTATTAGTAAATTCTTGCAGGGCTATGATAAATACCTAATAGTAATGCCCACCTTCATTAACTGCTCCATATCAGCCAACTGTGAGCGCAGATCTTCTGCCTCTTGTCTGTAGTGCTCTAGATGAGACTCGGCACTTGCCTTACTGACCCTCAAGTCGTTAATCTCATCATTCAGCTGTAAATACAATGAAAGTAAGACTATAAGTATACCTTTAATAGTGTTGTGACTTTCAATTTTAATATGAACGATATAGTCCGGGAGCCCAGACCCTTTTTATCAAAATGATAAGCATATATCAGCATAGTACTTGTATAAGTAGTATAGGATTTTAATTTATTTTATAAAAATTACATCATAATTTTTATGAAAACTCTTCCCGTAAACGTAGGATCACACCATTTAAAAAAATACTTATAACAACAGAAGGCAATACTTCAAATATAGGCAAATTGGATGAATGAATAAATTAGAGATGCTCCAGGGGTTGATAAAAGGGGCTGGCCTCCCGGATTAATATATTCTTCATTTAAAGTTGAACTCAATTATCTTTATAAAATCAAAACATAAACAACACTAAGATAAGGAGGATATAAAAACATCAACGGCCACAATAGAATATCCAAGGGGCAATGGACTCCCCATAAAAAATTAATATTTGCGAACTATATTTTAATCAAAAAATTAACTGATCTAGAACTAATATCATAATACTATATTAGGAAAATTCTTTGCCTCTGTAAATGTTCCTAATCTTTTTATGCCAATTAGAACATTTTAGATTCTAGTAATATAATGACACATACCTAAACAAAAACTAAGCGCTTCTTCAAACGTATCGTTTAGTTACATACCTAAGTCTACTTCCTAGATTGCTTAATGACAATATATTATTATAACGTCCTAGGCATCTTAAAACATTAAAAAAACTATTTTTATTCATTCTATAATGAAAACGTCCTGTCTGAACAACGCCAACTTATTACCGACATATTCTGAACAATTAATGTCTTATCGGGAATACTTAATCGTCAAAGATCTGTCCAAGATAGCCTCCAAACAAAAACAAACATTCAATTCCCAAACAAACAAATTTAGCTTATTTTGTGAAAACTAGAGCTACATAATGCACACACAACACAACATACAAACTTCCATTCTATTGTAGCTAGCTTCGGTATTTAAAAAAATAGGTCCTTAATGCAAATAAACCGAAATGAACATCGTTATACGGTTTTCCTTTATCATTCGTTGACATTTTTAAACATTGAAAACTAAATGATTATAAGTTGTTATTGCTGACCAAATAAAGAGCATTCTAAACTCAAATGTACTGTTAACTATTAGAAATTGATACAAACATGGCGAAATATATACATAGGTCGATATTATAAATTAAACTAAATAATATATGGAACAGAAATCGTTGTGTACAAAAGTAATTTATTTAACTATATCACTTACAATTTTAAAATTCATATTTATCTTTGCCCAGAAGTTTATTCTTTTGCTAGAGTTTTGCTTATGTCTATTGCCTATAACGTACTAGGATAATAAATAAATGACTGGCTTGATCTAGCATAACAAGCCAATATAGACAACAAATTAAAATAAAATACAAAACAACAATAACCCAAAAGCATGAATATCATTCGCGTTGCTGAACAGAAAGCAGGATGGTTTCTTCGTGTTGTACTTTTATGTTTAAAGTACAAAATCATAAACCAAATAAATAACACATCCAAAATTAAAGCTAATACATGTAGTATAAAGAACAAAATAAAAAAAACAGTAGAATTTAGCTGGTAGCGTCAACTCTGTATCTTATCTAATAATGAGAAAATTTAAAAATAACTAAAACTAAATATTAAGCAATATCAAAAACTAAATTGTATAAGAAAAACAAATTCGAACTAATTATAAAATGATGTCCCCAACACTCATAAATAATTCTAATATTGGTCATATTTCTGAATACAAAGCACTATCCTCATTTAAGGTAAAAACCTACAAAAAATAATTTATCGCATAAAATCGCTTTTATTAATTTTTTTATTGATTGCATTAATTATATAAGGATAATCTCTTTTCAGTTTTAAAATGTTATATATTTTTGTAATTTCTTGGTATAAAACCCAAATGACAAAATAAAAAATTATAGTGAAAGATTTCTACGATTTGTTTATTGGTTGATGAAAGTTACAATGTCTAACCACAAAATGCAAACCTGTATAGTCTCAGAGAAATCTCAGTTATCATTTCAAAATATAGGTGTGATTAGGAGGATTGCCAACGTTTAGTTATGCATACATGTCTTCTATAGATGCTGTTTCATTTGACAGATTTTAACTTTTAATTTGATTACTCAATCTTATAGGAAGGAATGCAAGTAGCTACTTCAGATCATCACCATAGCAAATTCTAATGATAAAAGGTTTATCTACATCATACATCGGTTAATATTACAGAACATACCTGTTCTGTACATAATAGCTAACTACAATAAATTAAAGTAGGTAATAAACATATAGACTGTATCGAAAAAAGTGCATTTTTAGTTGTAAAACATCATTGGATTTAACTTAAGATCTATCACAAATTAAACATGAAGTTGAAACCATTTGTGTCGTACTTTTTACTGTAGATGTTTACAGAATGATTTGAATTTCATGTTTAATTTTTGATAAATCTTAAGTTAAATTCCAACAGGTGATTTACAGCCTAAAACGCACTTTTTTCGATACAGTCAATACCAAAATGAAATAGATTTTTGAATTCTTGGAATATACTTATTAAACGTATTTAATGTTATTTATTCATAAATTCATTCATTCATTAAAAAAAGATTTACGTTTAAAAACTTAGTCTTCTAAGTTCAATACACTTTTATTTAAAATATTAATACAAACTTTCTCTATTATAATGCTAATTTTGTCATTTTAAAAATTCAACAAATTTTATAAAAGGTTATTTCTAAATATAGACATGATTTAAAAATATTCTCACAATGCTAATTATGCGGTTATCTAAGAAGTCAATAAAAATAACCAACTGAACTACACTATTGTATTTTTAAAAAACCATTTGCGTCATTACAGTCTCAATATGCTAAAAATATTCCAACGCTTTAATCAAAACAACAATTGAAGTGCACATTAACAGTCAAAAACTTTCCATACTTATAGTTAAATTGACTTCTTTTCAAACCATATTGTCTTCTAAATGGGAATCCTACAGATATTTCTAATAACGTTAAAACTTACACAGTATTATTAATTTAAGTCAATTTGTAAATTAAATTATATGAAGTTTATAAATACGTGCGTATAAATTTACCAAAATATATAACAGAAAAATGTCACACAATTACAGTGGTCCATTTACTTTTTAACTAAACAATCTATAATTATAATTATATCAAAGAATAATAATATTATTTTAATATAAGTTGGAAAATTATTTGATAAAATTCTCAGAATATTTTTTTAATCATTTATAGCCCAATACAAAGAATATTTAATATGCAGTAGGCTTTTCGTTTTAAAAGTGAGTCAGGCTATTGTTTAGAATTACTCGACATAGTGATTTCTATTTTGAATTTCAATTTCAAATTTATCTTTTCCACACAAAATAATCAGACTAAAATAGAACATAAAATTTTATTTTAATCTGTTGAAGCCTTTATTTCCTTTATTTATTTTACTATAGCCAATTTTAGCACTACTTTTGTTAAGTAGACCTAAATTGTTAACACATTTTATTATATACAGTTTAAAATTAATCAAAATTAGTAAATTAAAAGAAAAAAACTGCATGCTAAGTTCTGGAAATATTTCAATAATACATGGTTTTAAATTTCTATTAAACATGCTAATTTTCTGTGCGACATTATTATATGTAAAATCGTTACGAACATCAATATATTATCATAAATAAAAACGGTTAGGTCGAATAATTTTTCTTTTCCAACTTCAGAATAATAGAAAGACAACTAAAATGTAATTCCAACAAGTTATCATATCCTGTGTCATTATTTTGATACTTTATCATCATCATCATTATTGTCATTATAGTATGACCGACTTCTGAGAGGCCGTCAACCCAATCATCATTATCAGATCATTTTTCACCAATGTCTAGGAAATCTATATAAGACTATGCACAATACAAATAATACATCTCAACTATAAATACAAAATAGCACATTAGGAAATGTAAAGCTCCAATTTCAATAACACTGAAATATAAAACTCCAATAACCTTAACACGGAAATGAAAGTGTTCAAAAAAGACACAGCTCTAATAACAACGAAAAGCTCCAAACACAAGTATGTATGTAGTAACAATAATAATTGAAGCTACCTAACGTTATGAAATAAAAATCTCCAATAACTAACATAAATAAAATGAAAAACTCCAATCACAGCTAACACTCTGAAATAAAACACTCCAAACACACCTAACATTAAGATTTATCCTTTTAATCACAAATATTCTTTTTATTTGCAGGAGATAAATTCCAATAATTGACTCAATATACTGATAAAAAGCAAATGCAAGTGTCACACGTCAGCTCAACGGATAACAAATCAAATAAGTTTGGCTAATTTCATTTAATTTATAGATTCAACAAGATACACATAAATATATATTTCAGAAAAATTGAAATATTCATTCATTAAATTAAATATGATAAAAAAGTAGAAACCAAACAAAAGAATTTTCATATAGCTTATACACATGCTGAATAGAATTTTGTAACAGTCAACGTAATTTTTCTAGCATTTTTGTTTTCATGAACCATTAAACCATTGTTTCATTTAAATCAATGTTTTATACTGATAGATGCCAAATAGTAACTTTACCTGATCCAAATGAAGTACTTGTGCTTGAAGTTCATTGTTATTTGAAACGAGTTGACTGTTTTGTTGAGAGAGAGCTTGCAAATCAGTTCCCTGTTTTAAAAAAAATTACTTAATAAAAGCGAACTGTATAATATGAAATAAGCTTCAAATCAGTTTTAATATACAGATAATTATTATAAATGATGAAAGTATATGTGGATAACTCTTGGCACATGACTACATAGTTTTGATTTGATCTTGAAATATTATTGTTTCTATGTTGAAGCACTGTTTTTTATATTTCTTTTGGTTAGATTATTTTCAATTCTATGGCGCTAGTACTGTCGAAAGGTTGCCAATTTTTTTATTTTGTATGTTTGTCTGCAGTAAAGATTTTGTTATTATTACTCCAATTTTTAAATACAAGTCGCAGATTTAGGATAGTAGTAGCCAGTAGCCACACCGTTACAGATTTTTTTGTTGAAAAAAATCGATAAGGTTCAAAATAAAATTTTGTTCAATTGACTTCAACTTTAGTGGTTAAAACCAGTCTATCACTTAAACAACAAATCAATACATTTTTATAAATATTAATTTTAGATTGCACACAATTTTTATGAAATCACTAAAATGCCAATAAAATCTAGTGTAGAATTGTAAAACTCATCAGTAATAATGTACCAGAAGATTAGATTCCTCGTTTGTCTAGTTGTTGTTCTATGAGGGCTTTCAAACCTGTTCTAGTCTTTAAATTTTTTTTAAATTTATGAAAATTTATTTAAATGATTTATTAATTGTTTCCGGATCATTTTTATTAGTTTCCGAATAAATTTGAATTACTAAAAAACGATTTTTAATGTATTGATTGATCTAAACCAAAATCAATGGGCCTTAATTTCGATAGCTTTATCAAAAGCACCTATTT
This sequence comes from Parotoplana pacifica, assembly GCA_034780595.1. Lineage (NCBI taxonomy): Eukaryota > Metazoa > Platyhelminthes > Proseriata > Otoplanidae > Parotoplana > Parotoplana pacifica. Next base: position 11,392 of record JAUYWI010086752.1, read on the forward strand.
GATCAAAAATACCTAAAAAAAAAATACAAAAAAAAAAAATACTTAAATGAAATAAAATATGATTAGCTAATATCGTTATACCCATAGAGTAAGGATACTCTATGGTATACTACTCTATGGTTATACCTACATAGGCTGATTACTAACCAGATATCACTAAGTAGGTAGATATTTCTGTATATAAATGAAATTAATTTTTAAACCCTGTCTAGGTGACTTACAAATTTGTAACACTTGTTTCGTTCAACATCTAATTGACTTGTGAGACGTTCGTTATCTTTCTCTTTAACAGCAACTGTAGATTCCTAAACGACAGATAAAAAGAAGTAAATTAATTATCGATATTTCCCTCTTTTTCCATACGGTCGATGAACTGTTTGTCTTTTATTACTATTTTTTGTGTTGTTATCCTCTGGTGATATAATGTACAATATACCTTTTAGCATTAATGAAAATATTTTAGGCAATTTTCTATTCTATCAATAAGTATTATAAATTGTATTTAATATTTAATCGAATATTTTTTTCATCAATCAAGCATTTGAATATCCCGTAAACAGTAAATACATAGCGTGTAGGTACTTAAATATCTTATGTCTTACATTTAGGTATCTATTGTTTTAAAAATCTAATCGTAATAGAATGTAAATATCTATAAATGTGATCACAATTGCATATTAGCATTATTCAGACAAGTACTAAATGATACATGAGTGATTTAGAACGTACTTATGACATATTCAGTATTAACGGTATCTCCCAATATGGACAGCGTTCACCTTACTGCAATGTTACGTTCTCCCTCGTGGACATCGGAGGTGATAGCACCCTCTTAGTATATGCTTAAATTTAACTATAACATCAGATTCCATCTAGCTTGTGGGTTGAAATTTATAGGCTAAAGGCAAAACTAAATAATGTTTTTCAAAAGAACCTGGAGTTGATTAGAGGAAAACAATTTTTTAGTTCAGAATTTAATCCCTCCCAATTGTATTTTTTTCGCAGCATGTAATAATAGTACGCTGTAACGATATCAACAACTCTTTTGGGAGGGGGTGATTCAGAGTAGTTTCCAACGTGCAGATTCACACTAGATGGGGTCATCACAGATTGGATTCTAATTCACAAACTAAGACTCGACAGTCTAACGCTAGACTATTGTGTCAATGAATTAATTTTGAATGAGTTTCAGTATAAAACATAACGTGCGTGATCCCAGTCGTAAATGCTTTTTTTTTAATAAAAAAGGAAAACAAATAAAAGAATATATAACATTTATAATATTCGAGTGAAATTTTATTAGGTAAGCTAAAAACTTTTAAAACCATTTTCTAATTAATAATAAATTACAGACTGTCTAGTGTAGTCACAACAAAAGCCTACTCCTCTCTTTTAATAATTAGGTAACTAAGTATAGCATTATAAAATACTTATTAGTTTTCGTAAGATAAATAAATATACTATGTAACAATTTCTGTGATCAATTCAAAATTGGAAAGTAAAAATTAAACTATTTTACATAATCTGTAACCCACACAGCATCTTCCTAAGCAAAAAAACACAATTCGAAAAAAAGATGTTTATCACCGGCTGTCAGCTTAGACAAAGATATCGATTTTATTGGCCAAGTGAAACTCAAGAAAAGCATGTTATAAATCATCATTTTGATCAAATAACACTAAGATTATATTTATGTGAATAAGGTTGAAGATTTGCAGATTTACATAGATGCCATTGTCTCGATCAAATGTCCAAATTAATTTATGCAAAAATTAAATGAAACAGAATTGCGGTGTACTATTTAGTGAAATGTTGCTTCCTTCTCCTTGCTCGCACACTTCTCCTCCATGTTTCAAAAGAGAGTGGACTGCATAATTTAAAGTGAATACATATTCATTTCGTTAGGTGTAAAACACGAGATTAATCGGATGAACAATATAAGCCAGCTAATTATTGCCATAAAATTAATTTATACAAAATTTATTAAAATAAAAAATACTAGAAAACAAAAATGTTTAATTAGATTAATAGTACATTTTCTAGAATTTGTACACTTTTAGAAATAGTTGAAGGAGTCAAATTGTTTAATCAACAAAAATATTGATTTCATAAATTCACATTACATTTTGATGACAGTCAACTACAAAGTTGTATCATTTAAAAAGAAATATCTACTTTTATTATTGATTGATTTATAAGTTATTTAAGACTCAAACCAAAATAATAGTCATCTATTCAACAGAGAGTGAAAAATGTTTTTTTAATGGATTGTAATGATAAGCGTAGATATTAACAAAGAGTTATGTACAGCCTATGCTATATTACTAGTTAATCTGTAAATCTTTTGTTTCACCTTTTGTTTCGCATTCAATCACAGAAAAGAAAGTGAAATTGTCAAGTTTTGAATGTAATAAATTGTTTATCATTTTTCTCTTTTTTTAGTTCAATTCTTTACAAATATTAAATAAAATAAAAAACAGAAAGTATTTCCCATGACAGAAAAATTAATATTTTTTTATTGGAAAGGGAAAATACATAAAAACTAATCTATTTTCAACAATCCTATAAAGGCAAGGTTAAACTCAGGAACTAATAGAAAATTACCATTTTAGCTTAGGTTAGAAACAATACCATGGTACTTCAATTCTAGTAGACAGGGCCGACTACTCAAACGTAATACGGCACAACTAACTTTCAATAAGAGCCCTTTTCATGAAGTTCCGCAGTGTTTTCATTGTCAGATTATGGGGCGGGGACGCTATACATTTATCAGACAACGATAACTATTCTACTTGGTCCTTGAGTATGGGTTTATCAAGTGGGCTGGTGGTAGAGTGTCATGTCCTACCAGTTTGAGCACTTCATAAAGAAACTTTTGGGGTAGCAGCACGACTGAACTTTGGACCCAGTGCACCGACTTCGAAGTCTATGCGTAAAGGAATGAATATTGAAGTTTCAGAGTTATATAAAAGTAAAATTTGTTCGATTTATAAGATCACTGTTGTACAATTTTTATTATGTAAGTACAAATTGACAGTTTAATTTCCTTTAGTAAATCTGTTGAAATCAACTCGCTAATTATAACATTTTAGATTTGTAAAATTTTTACCTACCTACTGAGAAAAAAGACCCATACTTTAAAGATGAAATTTATCATTCAATACTGTACCAAAAGCAAAATTCTATCGACAAGTCAATGCACATAGCAATAAAAGAATTTATTATAGAAACCTATGTATACGATTTAAAAAAAAACTTCAATAAAATAGCTGTGTAGGACGGTTTCAAATAAATACCTACCTATACAATAAGTAAAATCCAAGTACCTACTCTGAAGTCAATAAGATAGATCTTTATCTCTCGCTATTAGAATCATTCACATCGACAATTCGGTAGGATCTGTATGTTGGTCGAATAAAGAGACCATAGTCAGTTATAATCATAGAGGAAAGGGAGCTGTTTCCAATGCCATGCTCCCAACTAAATACTCTATTTGAGATGCTTGCTCAGTTTGTTTTATACACAGTAACGATTCCTAGAAGGTAGAGCCAGAACATCGTATCTCCTGCATTTGCGGAATGAAAAAGATTGAAAACAATATAAAACCGAGAGATAGGTATTCAACTTATTTACACAGAAACTTATAAAGAACCCAGGATGTTTTCAGTCTGCCAAATAGAGAAGTGTACTGTTATATTCAAACACAGGTAGACGAGATGCAATTGCATTGTTAGCCAACTTTCTGTATTCATCCAAATTCTAGCTAACCACGCAGTCACTCTTCTCCTATCCTCCTACAATTGCTCTACCCAAAAATAACAAACAATTCAGGACTATAAATTTCAATTATGTAAAACCAACAATTCAACACCTACTTCATAAGAGTCATATACTCGTAGCAGGTAAAAATTAACAGCAAACTAGACGAGTGATTGTTTTACAATGTAAAAATGCTTCATTTGACCATAGTTGTAAATGTGGGCTGCTTGATCCTTATAGTAGCCATTTGCAAATTGTGTATTGCTAGATAGGGCCCCTTAAGAATAGCTCTAGTCACCCATGTATATTTTTTCAGGTGCTAGTACTTTAATCTAAATCAATTAGATGCAAACTAATTTTATACACTGTATAAAAAAATTGATATTCCAAATACCCATGTTCAAATTGGATAATGGCACTTAAGTGTTGGCTTACCCTAATTACCCATGTCTAAATCTAAAATCGGTTGTTTCAGAAGCTGTAGCTTGTCAAAAAACTTCAATTCCAATTTAAAAAAATATTTAACAAATCGAATTTTGTTGACTTCATTTTTCGACTTACATTAGTTCGTAGAGTATTTTACCAGATTTTATTGTTTGATGTTCCTAGCGTGCTTGTCCAAATCGTATGACGCCAGACCATACCCAGTCAAATGTGCAGTACATTACGGCAAAATGAAAAATATGCTTTTAAATAGAATTTTGTGACTGTTTTTGATTAGTAGCAGCTCGTAGAGGCTGATTTTTGTTAACTGATGTCCCTGGCACACAACTCAAAAATAGAATCGATGGGGGCTCCGCCCCCACACTCTCATAAAAATGTGGTTGTCCATAGTCACCAAGGTACAAAATTCCGATTTTTGGAAGTCTTGTACTAGCCAAATAAAATTGATGCACTAGTCTTCGTATTATTGCAAAAACGTGTTGTTGGTTTTTCTTACATTGTGCAAAATCTGAGCCATGTGATATTTATCCTGTGAAAACTGTAGGGTTTTCTATAAGTTGCGCTTAATTTCAGCCTTGATCCTTAGAGTATCCATTTCCAAATTGAATATTGCCAGTTACGGCCCACACACCTTTAAAATCTAGAATAGTTCTAGATACCAATGTCCGAGATCTAATTGTCAGATGCTAGTGTGTTATTTAAATCTCTAGCACATTTAAGTCTCTAACACATATGTCCAACTTGGATATTGCCACTTAGGCCCCCACATGTTGCTATGCCATTTTATTGTCCCTAGCAGCAGTTTCAAAGTGAAAATTTGATTGCAGAAAAGTTCATATAATATGGTATCTAAGGTTTCATATGGGCATATAGCCATAATACCATTGTTATAGGGAAAATGGTAAAAAGTCATTGTTGCTATGCGATATTGGTGTCCCTAGCAACAGCAAAAAATCTGAGAACGAATTTTTACTCCTCGTCCCAAAGTTAGTCTAGGTGCTAAATTTCATTCAAATCAGTTAATGTTTAGACTATGATATCGGTACTAAAGGAGGAGAAGATACATAAGAAAAAGCCACTTTATAAGAAAATGCATCTCCTAAACCATGATCGATTTTGATCAAATTTGGCAGAGCCTAAATAAATGGCATAAATCCAAAGTCAGAGAACCATTCCACATTTTAATGAGTCAAAAATAGCCTATTTTAACAATCCCATTCATTAAGCAAGGCTGAGCTAACAGCTAACTAGCCATTGGCTTAGATAATTTAATATTTATGCTATGAACTCTCATTTAATTTGATAGATAATTTGATCAATCAATTATTATGTTCTCATTTTTGTTTCATGTTACTGCGTAGTACTCTGTTCACATTTTGCTCGTGATTAGAATCCTAGCTGAAAATTTAATAGACTTTTATAGTTTAACGTTTTTAATATTTATTTTATCGAAACATTTGTTGTCTAATCCGTTTATTTATTGATCTCAGGGCAATTGAAACATTGATTTTAGGACAATATAAATAACTTTATAAGATTAGTGTTCGCAAATAAATAAATGCAAATAGTCCTAAAACTGTCCGTTTTTCTCTTACATAAAATATATCGCAATTTGACTTCAGAAATATTACATATATGATGCCAAAGTTCATGCTAAGTAATGGAGTAGGATGGGATAATTTACGCCTATTTCGGCGACCATGAAGCATTAAGAAAATGAACCTGTCACAAATATAAAATTTAAGATAAAAATATCAAAGAATAGCAAAAATGTACCTATGTAACTCGGTTACAAGAAAGTTAATATCCACTGGGTTAATCATATTACAATACCTAAATTCTTTCCAAATTTAGAAAGTCCTAATCAAGCATAAACACCCAACCGATATTTTATAAAAGTAAATCGGAAAATATGATCTCTTATGTTGAAGTAATAATTTTTCTTTTTGATCTTTATCTTTTCCTTCTCCTTGTTCACCACCAAAATATTAATTGATATAAATTAAATTTGCACCGAATTTAAAAGTGGAAAGTAACAATCGATAATTTTTATTAAGACATACAAAAGCTAAAGCTTGGTATCTGTAGTTATAAAAATTTAGGATGAAATATAAAGCAACAGTTAAGTAAAATATTAATGCAATATTATGAAACAATCTAAAATTAGGTACCAAAGATAGACAAAATCGAGGCACAAAAAACCTAGACTGACGGTTATACATTTTCGACTTTTCTAAAATGGTATTCTATTAATGAAAACAATATCAGTAGAATTGCCACTTTAATATTATAGAAAACACAGGCCAATGTATAATCTATTTAACAATCACTCCAACAAAATATTTAATATGTGACTATTAAAATTGTCAACAAAGCAGGTAAAATGAATAGATTGTCAATATGTCTTGTTTAATGTTTTTAATAAACAATCGGATTTCTTTAATCATTTTCATTTTTTAAAATTAAGTGTTCCCTTTCTCTCCTAAATGTCTATTCCTTCTTTCAGTAAGTATACAAATAAATCTCCAAGTAGGTATTAGTACCTACCTATAACCATGATGAACCAAGGCTACTCTGTTTATCACTTCTTAAAATAAAAAATTGCAGGAGTACAGTAATTGTAACTCATACAATTATATCAAGAATTTCTAATACATTTATACCTTAAAAGTCTATCAACTAGAGTCGAGGTAAGACATCTTTAAAACAGTTTAGAAATTACATTACCCCTATCTTTGGAAATTAGCTATCTTCTTTATTATATCAATAATCAAATATGCAAATATATTCAACAAAAATTAGTAGTTAGTACATTTAAAACCTATTATATACATATATCGAAAATATTAAATTGTCAAAGGTAAACAGCTAGTACTTTCAGGTAGCTAAGTACATAATATGGTATCATGTTAGGCAAATACCTACACATTAAACTCAGAATAATTCCATTTTATTTAGTACATATTTTACAATCGGCATTTAAACCTCTATCAAACAATACTAACATTAAATGCAATTTCCTGAAGGTATAGAAAATATAATATATTAATAATATACATTAGGCCCATTGTAGTTTCGGTAACTGTTTGAAAAAATCATTTGTTAGAAGAGAGAATCAACTATCTGCACATCTGCAGCGTAGATAGGAGTACTTGTGGCCTAGGTAGCCAAGTACATACACAACATGCTGTGAAATAAATACATACCACTACAAATCAATGTCAACAGAAATTATATTTGAAAGAAAATTGTAAACTTACATTAAGATTAAAAACAAATGACAACATTGTAATTTTATAAATGGTTTGTTTAGGACAAAAATCTATATAATATTGTCTCTTATAATTAAAATTCACTAATAAATACGACTAGAGCAAAATGAGAAAAATTGTTGTTAAATTTATCGAATTTTTTCCATAGCATAACCAACCACAGAGAATATACAACACGACAAAATGTAAATAAAATTTCATTATATACAATAAAATGTGATATTATGTGTAAGAAAATTCACCATCTTTCGAATATGTATAAATAGCAATATTAAGGTACACCTAGGGATATTTGGCAGCCATTTCCTATCTTAATCAATAGTACCTTTCTGATTATTTATAATAGTGTAATAAGATTTCTTTTATAATATATAAAGCAGCTATGTGTATGCCTACCTAAAAAGCTGGCGGCATTTCAGAAAATATTAGTAGGTATGTTTCAACTAGGGGAATAAGAATCTAGCGGATGTCGGCTGGAGTTTGCTCAACTTAATTAAAAAGATTTACACTAATATTGAAAACATAATATTATAATATTGAAAATGTTAGATACTGTATTTGAAATATATGGAAAATTGTTGATTCAGCTAAAATCAATAATGGTTCTGCATCGAATTTGTATTAAAACAAACGAATTAATTTAAAACTCCCAATAGATTGATTGAACTATATATAAAAAAATCCATTGATTACAACCATGTAGTTGTCAAAAATACCACTTTTTAAAAATTCATGTTTGACAAAAAACAGAAACATTTACTTTTTCCTTAACAAACTAATTTTATGCAGAACCGTATATTATTAGTTAACATATGTAGTTGTAGAAATTTAAATTAAGTATTTAATATATATAAAATCATTGTCTAAATAAACCACCATTTTTAGCCCTTTCATTATGTGGTTTCCTCATCACCGAAAACACAGGCTAAACCCTAACTGATTTTAATCAAATTTGGCACATAGACTAACTTTGGGTCAAAGATTAATAGTATAATTATTGTCAGATTTTATATATACCGTTGTTAGGGGCTCCAATAAAACATAGCAACAAAAAGGTTTACTAATTTGTCCCACATCAAACCTTAGCTACCATACTATCATAAACTTTTATTTAGTCAATATTCCACTTAGCAACTGTTACTCGGGCCCCTCAGATTGCATAAATTAACAGCTAGAAATATTTATTTCATATAATCCGTTTTATTTATTTGACCACAGAAAACTTTAGTTATCATAACATAATTTCCTTTATCAAAAGTTGACAGAAACGCCAATATTGCTCCAAATGTAGCCCACATATAACTATGATTTTAGTAGCATTCGATTAAAAGATGCTTTTCTTAACGTATATTATAAATTTTCATTTAATCTGCCACCTACTAAGAAACTGATGTTTAGGACACCATATTATATACAAAAAAGTGAAATTATGAAAGATTAAAATTCAAAATGTGTTAGCTCAATTAAAAAATAGCAAAATCATGTTTGGGGTGTTAGCTATCATTGAATGCCACAGGGGATATGACATTACTATGACAATAATGTCCAAAAAACCTCCATCTTTTCTACCATTTCTCAATATTGATATTTTAGAGTTACACAAAACGTTGAATGTGTTTAGTGAATTGTCTGCTTCGCTTTTTTGCTCTAATATTTAAAAATATCATTTAGCTGTAAGTACAAAAGCATTCTTACTATCTAGCGAGAGCTAATACACAAAAATGATTTCACTTATTCATTAAGCTATCAGTTTTTGATCATTTTGGTCTTTAATAATAAATATTGAACCTACTAGTTGCTGATATTTACGAAGTTTGACACGCAATTCTGAAAGTTCCTTCTGAAGAAAATCACGCGACTTTTCAGCGTCCTTAAGCTGACTGGACAGTAAACCGGTTCGACTCCTAAAGCTTGTTTCAGTTGTGCCCGGTTCGTTTACCTGAAAAAAATTGATTACACAAATCTAATATTTATTTACTTAAATTAATGTAAGAAAAATTTCGCCCATTGTTTTTTTTAAATATGAAACATTCCTTCAATGTTATATTGGACAATTTTAGCAGTTCGCGTAAACTAGAATGTTAAAATAGAGATCATCAGTGCCTAAAATATCAAATGCTGTCGGCTATACAATGGAAACGATATTAGTCCATCATTATACCACAGCATTGTAATTAGCGCTACTGAACTCTGATCGACAGAAAACATTAATCTAGCAATACATTCCTGATAAAATTTTAATAAAGACAGTAAATAGTATGATGGTAGTTTTACGTTTTTATGTCAATTAAATCAGATAACTATTGTAGCCCTCCCAAACAAATAATTCATCATATTTAGCGCCTTATCACTGGGATTACATTTTGGTTCTTTGTTTTTGAAACACAGCACCAATGTTGGAAACCTCGTAATGACAAACGTATGATCCCCATATTACTATGCAAAGTTGTAATATTCCATTGTTTTATAGGCTTTTTAACTAACTACGTAGATTTTTTAAACTAATCAATCGATAATATCACGGACAGATTAAGGAATTGTAAAACTGAAATTAAAATGATTGATGAGCTAACAATGTCAGAAATACAAGAAGAACAATCTAATGTGAAAGGAGTAGGTACCTTCATAGCAATATTGGAAATGTCATACATGATTATTTGTACGCATTTACAGTCATTGTAGACACTAAATGAGATTTAATACCACATTATAGGTATGCAATAAATTTATCTCCTAGACAGGGTTAACATCATTTGACATCTTTCTACAAAGTTAAATCAGAATTATTGTGTTCTATTGTTGGATATTTTTGAAATAGAATTCAACTGAAATGCATTGCCATAAGGATTTTGATACCACAAGAGCAAACTAAATCAATAAGATTCATATTTTAAATGTAGAAAATATATTTCATTTAGTTTAATATTATGTAATGCTTCAATTTTTAAATTAAATTATGGATTTAAAAGTAAAATAAACATTTTTTGGCTTTGATATCATTAATTAAAGAACTAAAAAGTAGACGAGAAAAAAATACAAACGATAGGTACTTATGTTGCTTTCAAAGATAAAAATTAATTAATGCTTCCTTACGGAGGTCCCAGTTTCTTACTAAACTTTTTATGTGTAGCTGTCAATTTCTGAATGCTAAATGCATAATTTGTTTCCTGAAGCACAATATTTAATGGAACTTTTGCTTTCAAAATTTCGTAGTGTACTAATGAGGGCAGAATTATATCATGTTGCTTATAGCGAGAATCTAGCGATACCAATTTTTATGTGTCGACATTTTTGGAGAAAACTAGATTCTGTAAAAGATTTTGCGAGAATAAATGAGCATTAAATCTAAACAAATTATGTACTTTAATAATGTACCCAATAGACGTAATATACAAAAAGACTTTTTTACGAACAATTAGTACAAAATGAATTATCTTCATTAAAATATAACATAAATTAATGTGATACCAAAAATTGTTACTTTTCTCACATGACAGCTACAATCGAAATTCCATCACAGTAATTATAAGTAGTAGACGATCTACTCATATGCATATTGATTTCAAACAAAAATGAATATCCGATGTAAATGCTCAACATATATTGTACACAATTCTCTGTCTCTTACTTCATAAATTGGAGTAGATAATAATACGCACATTATCCAGTTAGAACAATCTACACTTTGTCAATTTCAGAATGGACAAAACTTCATTCACTTTTTAATGATTGACCACTGCCAATTTTAAAACCAACAATTACTTCAACTATTATATATCTTTACAATAAATTCATTGGTAACAGATAATCCGTTAATAAAAATACTTTAGTAATAGGAAGTAATTCACATTTATTTAAAAAATTGCTAAAAAACAATTACAAATTAGACATTACCACATTTCAAGCAGTTATTATTTATTAGATGTCTGGATTATAGCAACATATTTTTGATGAAAAAAACAATCTAGGATTTGAGGGCTCTATAATGTCATCAGCTACTTCAAATTTGATGTGTATGAACACTGGTAACTACCTAACAACTCGATGAATATTGATTCTATGGACATAAATCTTTTGCTGAACAGTGGTTGGTTCGCAATTGATGGAGGGTCCTAGCTCGGTCCGCTTATGGATTTATCCACAAAAAAGTCGTCGATGAATTTTTCCAAGGTACTAAATTTCAGTCTAATCGGTCCACGAGAAGTATAAACTCCTAAAGGGGTAGCTATTCTCTCAAAAAACAACTACTTACGTAAAATAAAAGGATTGTCTATGAGGGTTAGGTTGATATCGTTAAGATAGTATAGAAGAGGTATACAGGCAGACTTTTGAGAGTGGATTATCCCACGTTGTAAATAAAGTTGAATGAATGACGGGTTGTTAAGAGACTATTAGATATCTTTTTAAAAAGTCTACTTTTCATCATATTATTCTCTATCAGTGCTTTATTTATTTATTTCTAATTTCTTCGCTACATAACCAAAAAAACTTTTGAGATTCTACTTTTTCAACTTGAAGCTATATTTCTAGAATAAAAATAGTCTATTAACCAAGTATATTAATCCATAGACAATGCTTTAAAATGTAATAGTTTTTATACATATTGTAATTTAAGCTATGTATTTATAATTTCTTCTAGTTGAAGAAGCTGTTCAACAAAATTACGACATTGGTAGTAACCTCGAAACTGAAAATGCAAGAACTTGTTGATAGGGTGATAGATGCAAGCGAAGAAGCTGGACTGTTCCTGAATGTTAAGAAGACAAAGATGATAGTTTTAAACGATGATGATGCACATACTGTTGTAATAGGTGGCGGAGAACCCATTGACATTGTCGACTCATTCAATTTCCTGGGATCTATCAT